>JAOQML010146825.1:0-14819 GCA_027568935.1 Erythroxylum urbanii | reverse complement strand
ATATAAATGCTGAGGTGGTCCAGTCACACTAGGATCAGTTCTATCGAGTCTCGGGTATGAAAAACACCGAAGACCTATTTTACCAATATCGACGTTGTGATCTCATCGGGACATATCCCTATCTCATTGGGATCTATTTGTTTCTATTTCTCTCTAAATAATGGATCTCTATAAAAAACCATTTTACGACTCCTCCAAGTCACTCTTATACGTGTGACCTATTAGGTTTCTGGTTATGTTGGCCACTTGGATTAACACTTAATCCAAGCAAGTCATAAGTGGTGTCTAGCAACACATTATAACCCCCAATTGACCAAAAAATAAGTGGTTTGATGAACTATCTCACGAACCCTTCCATAGACAATTGTTGTGCAATTCGTCCTTTTACCATGTTATACCCCACTTGGTTATGAGTATAGGCAAAGTGTCAACTCTCACTAGATTGACTATGTAAAATCTAGCCCGAGTGATATCAGCTTTCGTCCTGGGACTCATTACTCTATATGTTAATGAAGACATTCTTCATAACACATATAATCCGGCCAAAGGTTAACAAGTAATAACCCCGATAAGAGGTCATGGGTATCATCTTCTGGTATCACAGAAGTGGTGAATCCTCTATTGACTACTCAATTACCTTTGAATACCTAAAGTTATACCTAATCACCATCCTACGAGTGATCTTTGCAAGGCAAAAATAAATGAAGTCAAAGCACAAAATCAGTATCCAAGATGTCCTTGAGTACCTTAACTCTAAGGATACTTGCACCATTGCTATGATGAGATTATCATTGACATTAAAATAGAACATCCATGTGATGATCTCATGGTAGGTCATCCAATGTACTTACTACCTCTGGTAAGCATCCAGATCTCAACTCTAAACATCTTATGTTTATAGTTTCTGAGATCTGCTGATTGATCAAATCAAGGAGTTTGACAGGTGCTAGTCTATCCAGATTAATGACGTCCAATCTCATTAATCCTATGACTAGGGATAATTTAGATATTGACATAATTGCACATGATAGGAATCTTAGTAGTATGATCACATCATAATTTCCTTCATACTATATCATATATCATAGACTTCATTAATTTGCTTATAGATCAATATCAATTCATAAATAATGAACACCAAATTAATGAAATATGCTTTTCTTTATTATTGAAAATAAAGTCTGTACACAACTTTGTATAAAACATAGTAAATGTGATTGCCTTTAGGGCACTATTCTAACAAATCTCTCACTTGACCTAAAGTCAATCGCCTTGGTATCTAATAACATAGGCGAGTACATGATAATCAAATCTATTTTATAACAATGTCTTCGTCAATGGATCAATAATATTCTGCTTGGTGGGAACTCTCTCTATTTGTACATCATCTTGACTATTGATCTCCCTGATCAAATGATATCTGCGGAGTACGTGCTTGGACTATTGATTAGACCTTATTTCCTTCACCTGTGCAATAGCCCCATTGTTTTCATAATACAACTGTATGGTTCCATCGCTACTAGGAACCACACCAAGTTCAGTAATGAACTTCTTGATCCAAACTGCTTTTTTTACTGCGTCTGAAGCCACAATGTACTCTGCCTCAGTTATTAAATTAGCAGTTGTCTCTTATTTAGAATTCTTCCATCGCCCCACCATTCAGTGTGAATATAAAACCTGATTGGGTTTTAGAATCATCATTATCAAATTGAAAACTAGCATCTGTATGCCTACTCACTTTTAGATTTCCATCTCCATATATCAAGAAAACATCCTTAGCCCTTTGCAAATACTTAAAGATGTTTTTGACAGCCACCCCGTGACCTCACTAAGATCTGATTGGTATCTACTCGTAACGCTTAAAGCATATGATACATTGGGTCTTGTACATAACATAGTGTACATGATAGATCCTACTGCAGATGCATACAGGATCGTATTCAAGTGTGTCTTCTCATCTTATGTCTTAGGACACATAGATTTCGAGAGTGTTATCCCATAAGTCATGGGAAGATACCCTCTCTTAGACTGCTCCATGCTAAACCTCTTTAGCATCTTGTCTATGTATGCTGATAGTGATAGATCAAGCAACCTTTTTTATCTATCTCTATAGATCTTTATCCAGAGGATACAAGTTACTTCACTAAGATCTTTCATGGCAAATTGTTTGGACAACCAAATCTTCACAAATTGTAGCATAGAGGCATCGTTTCCTAGTAATAATATATCACCTATATATAGCACAAGGAATACGATTGCACTCCCACCCTTTTTTATCTATCTCTATAGATCTTTATCCAGAGGATACAAGTTACTGCACTAAGATCTTTCATGGCAAATTGTTTGGACAACCAAATCTTCACAAATTGTAGCATAGAGGCATCGTTTCCTAGTATTAATATATCACCTATATATAGCACAAGGAATACGATTTCACTCCCACTAACCTTTTTATAAACACAGGGTTCATCCAAATTTAAGAAAAACCAAACTCTTTGATTATCTCATCAAAGCTGATATTCCAACTCTTGGATGCTTATTTCAATCCATAGATGGATTTCTAAAGCTTGCATACCTTTTCACCATTATAGGAGATGAATCCCTCTGGTTTTCTCATATACACATCCTCAGCTAGATTTTCATTTAGGAAAACTGTCTTCACATCCATTTGCTATAGCTCATAATCATAATGGGCAAAAATGGCAAGGAGGATCCTAATGGATTTAAGCATTGCTACTAAGTTGAAGGTCTCATCGTAGTCAATTCCTTATCTTTGATAGAAACCTTTGACCACAAGCCTTGCTTTATAGGTAATCACATTACCATCCATGTTGGTTTTCTTTTTGAAAACCCATTTACACCTATTGGTTTTATTCCTTTGGGTATTTCAACCAGAGTCCATACTTGGTTTTCATACATGGAATCCATTTTTGATTTTGTGGCACTAAGCCATTTCTCAGACTCTGAACTCTTCAGAACCTCTTCATAAGTAGTAGGCTTATTATCTTCTATAAGCAATATGTCATTCTATTTAATCACAAGAAATCCATATCTCTCGGGAACAAAGTGTATCCTATATGACCTATGAACTTCCTGTGTTAAAGAAGGTTGAACTGTTACTTCATTTTTATAAGTCACAATCTCAGGTTCAAGCAATTGATCCGCATCTATTCGAGCATCTTGAACTTTTTCAATTTCAAATTTTCTCCCACTGTCATCTTTTATAAGAAACTCTTTCTCTAAAAGGATGCATGCTTTGAAACAAATAGCCCATTGTTTCTTAAGGATATCTTATGAACAAACACTTGTCAGACTTGGCATCAAGCTTACATGACTGAATTCGCTTCACATAAGCGAGACAGCCCTTTCAAATGAGAAAGATAGGGTTTTTTATTAGTCCACATCTCATATGGAGTAATATCAACTGCCTTTGATGGAACTCTGTTTAGCCAATAAATAGTTGTCTCAAATGTATACCTCTAAAAGGATTTTGGTATATCTGCAAAGCCCATCATCGACTGTACCATGTCCAACAAGATTTTGTTTCTTCTTCCAGCCACACCATTATGTTGTGGTGTGTAAGATAGAGTCCATTGAGATAAAATTCTATTATCTCCGAGATAATCTAAAAATTCTTGGTCTAAGTATTCCCCACTTTGATCAGATCGTAGTGTCTTGATACCTTTCCTAAGTTGGTTTTCTACTTCATTTCTGAATTGTTTAAACTTTTAAATCCATCATATTTGTATCTCATCAAATACAGATACCCATATCGAGAATAGTCATTGATAAAGGTAATGAAGTAAAGAAAATCACTTCTAGCATGGATAGACATCAAACCACATACGTCTAAATGTATTAGGTCTAATACTCTAGTCGCTCGTTTACCTTTCCCTTAAAGGGTAACTTAGTCATCTTGCCTAATAAACAAGATTCACACATGTCATATGATTCATAATCAAATGACCCTAAACTACCACTCTTGTGGAGCTTAGCTATGCATCTCTCATTTACATGGCCAAGGCGACAATGCCATAAGTAAGTTGATTTTAAATTATCTCGTTTATGTCTTTTTGTGTCATTGACATTCATAATTGGATGTGACATATCTAATATGTAAATTCCGTTGCATAATGTACCAGTACCATAAAGCATTCCATTCAAACTAATAAAACAACCATTGCTATTGAAATTCAAATGGAAACTAGCTTTATTTAAACAAGAAATAGACAATATGTTCTTTGTTAAAACAAGTACAAAATAACAATCATCCAGTCTAATTACAAACCCATTAGGGAGTGACAAAAAATAAATGCCTACGGCTAATACAGTAACTCTTGCTCCATTGCCTATGCACAGATCCAGTAGTTTTTGAAACCGACTATTACATCTACTCCCAAGACTCTTCTTAGATTTTCAGTATAATTCTTTTTTCAAAGTGAAGAATAACCTTTGTACAATCTGTAGGAAAATCTCGGTAAGTGCATCATATACACGCGGTGGGGATAAACAAAAAAAATTATTCTAGGACTTTCCTAAATTCCAGGATCTATATGCCTATACAAGGAAATACCATTAAACCTAGCTGAAAATGCCCAATTCACATACATGTTGGTAACACACATATATATATAGGAATTCATGGCATTTACACATATCAATCATTCATATAAAAACCATGTACCTTGTGAGTAGTCTCCTTTGTTCTTTGATCTTCTATTCGTCGGGTTGTTGCAAACCACAACGACCAAAATAGACCATCTCCAACGGTATCCATGCAGAGATCAAAGAAACTAACCGAATCAAACTCCTTGATCTAGAAATGGCTAGAACAAAGACAAGAGTGCTAACTCTTTTCTTTGTTCTATGGAGAGTAAGAACGTTAAAGTAAATGGAGAGCAAAAATCATTAAAGAAAATGGAGAGGAAGAAGATAAGAAAGATGAGAGAGTGATAAATGATAATCGTCAAGGATATATCTTCCTAAACAATTCTCACAATCTTCTTCCTTTTTTTGCTTTTGATTTTTGTCTTTTATCATCTTTTATCTTTTCTCCTTTAAAGACCACATATGCTTAACCTCTCTTCCACGTTACACTTCTCTTATATATATATTATATTAATTATATATATACATATAAATACTGAGGTGGTCCGGTTATACTGGGATCAGTCTTACCGAGTCGCGGGTATGAAAAAAACACTAGAGACTTGTTTCAGCAATATCAATGTTGCTATCTCATCGGGACATATCCTAATCTCATCGAGATCCATTTGGTTCTATTGCTCTTCAAATAATAGATCTCTATCCAAAACCATTTTAAGAATCCTCCAAGTCACTCTTATGCGTGTGACCCATTAGGTTTCTGGTTATATTGGCCACTTAGATTAACAATTAATCCAAGCAAGTCATGAGCGGCATTTAGCAACACATCATAACCCCCAATTGACCAAAAAGTTAGTGGTTTGACGTGTCACGAACCATCTCACAAACCCTCTTTTAGACAATTACTGTGCAATTCATTCTTTCACCATGCCATACCCCACTTAGTTATGGGTATGGGCAAAGTGTCAACTCTCTCTAAACTGACTACGTCAAATCTAGCCCAAATGATATTAGTTCTCCTCCTAGCACTCGTTACTTTATATATTAATGAGGACATTCTTCATAACATATGTACTCCAGCCAGAGGTTTCCAAGTAATGACCTTGACAAGAGGCTGTGGGTATCATCTTCTACTATCACAAAAGTGGTGAATCCTCTATTGGCTACTTAATTACCTTTGAATACCTAAAGTTGTACCCAATCACCACTTTATGAGCAACCTCTGAAAGGTAACAAGGAATGGAGTCAAAGCACAGAATCAATATGTAAGATATCCTTGAGTACCTCAAGTATAAGGATACTTGCAACATTGTTATGATGAGGTTATCACTGACATTAGAATAGAACATTCATGTGATGATCTCATGGTAGGTCATCCAATGTACTTACTAGCTCTAGTAAGCATCCACATCTCAACTCTAAACATATCATGTTTACAGTTTTTGAGATCCGCTAATTGATCAAATCAAGGAGCTTGACATGTGCTAGTCTATCTGGATTAACAATGTCCAGTCTCATTAATCCTATGACTAGGGATAATTTAGACATTGACATAATTGCACATGATAGGAATCTCAATAGTATGATCACATTATAATTTCCTTCATACTATGTCATATATCATAGACTTCATTAATTTGCTTATAGATCAATATCAATTAATAAATAATGAACACCAAATTAATGAAATATGCTTTTCTTTATTATTAAAAATAGAGTCTGTACATAACTTTGTACAAAATGCACTAAAGGAGATTGCCTTTAGGGCACTACTCTAACACAATGATTACTTGGCAAAAAGTAACCCTATTTTTAATCTTTCTTTAAGGTGAATAAGAACTTTAAAACCACTTTAAACATACCTAGAAATAATGAAAAGAATTGCAATAGAAATTTACAACATAAATAGCTCAACTTTATCACTTTAGTAATATAAGAAAGGCTTCCTCACTCAAAATAAGACAATGAATGATTAAATGATCGAATAATAGTTAGCATGTATGTAAAACGTATATAAATGCTTCTTAATTCTAAAACCAATAAGGAAAAATAACATGTACTTATAGGACTTCAGGTCTCCTACCGGTCGTTGGTGCCAAAAAATTGTCGTTACAATGGCTAGTTGCAGTACTGGTCAATTAGTATAGCATATTAGCCAATCAATGTGCATTGAATGTACAGATTCATTGTCTATTGAGATAATGGTCAAAAAATAGGCATATTGGTTGACCAATACAGTAAGTAATGTTATAATAAACTCTCGATAAATCAAATTTAATAATTTAAATCTATATAGGGTGATCACTAGCCTAAATAGGTGTTAGAGTAATGCTCTAAAGGCAATCACCTTTAGCACTTTTATACAAACTTTATTTTGATTAATAAAGTGAAAGGCATTTTTCATTAATTTTATATTCGTTTATATATAAATTGATATTAATCTTAAATTGAATTAATGAAGTCCATGATATAAAACATAGTATGATAGAAATCACGATGAGATCATAATAATGAGATTCCTATCATGCGCAATTATGTTAGTATCTAATAATCCTTAGTCATAAGATTAATAAGACAGGACATTATTAATCTAGACAGACTAGGACATATTATACTCCTTGATTTGATTAAGCAGTGGATCTCATAAACTATAAGCATGAGATGTTTAGAGTTAATATGTGGATATTTACTAAGAGTAGTAAGTACATCAGATGACTCGCTATGAGATTATCATATGGTTGATCTAACAAATGTCAATAATTAATCTCATCATAGTAATGGTGCAAATATCCTTAAACTTGAGGTACTTAAAGATATCTTGGATACGAATCTTGTGCTTTGACATCATTCCTTGTTACCTCAAGAAGAGGTCACTCTTAGGGTGGTGATTGGGTACAACTATTTGTATTCGAAGGTAATTGGGTAGCCAGTAAAGGATTCGCCACTCCTGATAGAAGGAGATGATATGCATGGCCTCTTATCAGGATCATTACTCGAGAGTCTCTAGCCAGAGCAGTTATGTGTCATGAAGAGTCTTTAATGACACGTAAGAGTAACGAGATCCTAGGACAAGAACTAACATCACTCGAACTAGATGTGACATAGTCAGTCTAGTGAGAGTTGATGCATAGTCCATACTCCGAGCCAAGTGGGGTATAGTATGGTGAAAGGACGAATTACAGAGTAATTGTTTATGGAAAAGTTCATAAGTTGGATAATTAACTATCAAAGAGTTCACGTGCATAAAAGATCGAATGAAAAACATAGTGTGTATGACCATTTTAAGTAGGTCCCTTCGGCGATGATCGTGACAGAGGCCACAAAATCATATATAAGTGAGTTCTTCACTTATGTACATGAGCTTCTTCCACTTCTTACACACTTAAGTAAGATAGAAAGGGCTCTAGAAGAGTTCTAGAGAGAGTGAGAAGAGTTCTTGAGTTATCTTCATGTAATTTATGCAATTATTATATAAATCAACATGCAATTTATGCATGCATGCAAGATAACCTTGATCTATCACCCATTGAACATCTACTTGAATTTATCAAGCTTGGTATTCTAACACCCTTACACATTGTTTCATCTTCTATCTTTGTGTGTTCTTAGGTGATCAAGGAAGGGTTTGGTGTTTACAACAACCCAAACAATGAGACGAAACAAGTAAGGAGGAGAACAAAGGTAAAAATGTTTTATATTTCATGTTCTTTACATATCCTTACATGCATGTATGATCTTGTGGTTTCTGGGTTGTCATGGTGTCGGAATCAAAGGTAAAAATATTTTATATTTCATATTCTTTACATATCTTTGCATGCATGTATGATCTTATGGTTTCTGGGTTGTTATGGTGTCAGAATCTTGATTTTCACACTTCCGCTGCATACGCATGCATATGATGAATGCAACCATGGCTAACCTAACAATAGGTTGACAAATCCACCAAAAAAATGATTTTAATAACTTCAAATGCCCAAACTCAAATGTTTAATAAAATTATGATTTAAAAACTTCTCAAAATTTTCTGTAAAGCGTGTTTGAAAGATTAGAAGGCTTTTCTATTAAAATTAAAAACTTTAATTCCTCTTAATGAATGAAAATTTTTTGCAATAAAGTTATACGAAATTTTTATGCCTAGTGAGCCTTTGAGATTACCAAATTAACAAGGTGAGCTTATAATAAATAATACTTAATTTAAGTGACCTTCATATGCCTTGATTTTTTTCCATTCTTAATTTGATCTTAGCTTTAAAGGTTGCAAACTTCATCTTTTCTTTTATTAACTTCTTAAACCATCTTTATGATTATATCTTATTTTTATATTCCTTCTCATTAAATTAATGAACTCATTAGTAGTACTTATATTTTGTTATCATCAAAAGATCAACTGGAACCTCCTTTAGTTCAATAGGAAAAATAAACTATAACCTGATTATGTTCTACAAATTGATATGGGAATCGATATTGGCACCTACCTCCACTCCTAGTAAGGTTGTTGCTTATTTTTCTATGATCTTTTAAGAGTTAGAGACGTCAACAAGTTCTAATGAAGAACCTTGGTGTTCAAAGGATTGCCATACCTATGTAAATAACTACCTCCTAAGTAGGAGGAGCCTATTCCATATTAGGATTAAAGTGAGTTTTTAGGATCACAACATTAAGTTCATGAGCTAAACCAGATTGAAATAACTTTGCAATGTATTTTGAGGATGGTTTCCCTTGATAGGTAATCATAATTTGATCTTTAACTGGCTCATCACTCTCACTTAATCTCTTGATCCCAAGCATTTTAGGAAATTACGAATTAATGTTTACCCCAATATATATTCTCGTATATCCAACCATTTTCATTATGGTTGTATGTTCATCTAAAAAAAGGAGGTTTATAAAAGAAATTGCTAGATAGCTTAGTCCAGGTGTGAACTAATATTCTTAAGGCAAGTTGTGGAATTTGAACCATATTGAAATATGCTTCAATTTCATCCTTTTAGGTCCAAACATGCTTTCCATTTCACTAGGAATAATAGCTTTCCTTGAATATCCCAAGACCTAATTGCATAATTTTCTTCTAAGTTATATTGTTTTGCAATTTTAAAAAGTGAAAAGTTCTTTCCATTAATAAGCACGTCCTCTAGTACAAGCTTCAACTAGTTGATAGAAGCCTATCTTTGAACTACGAGAAAAGCAAGCCATTTATCAACAAAGAATCCAGCTAAAGTGTTTGATCATTTTTAACACCTTGTTTTAAGATCTCAACGGGAGGTAAGACCACTTTGCAACCGTCAAATGAGGACTTAGTTATTAAGGGTATTTTTTAAGTTTATAAAAAATTAGTGGCTCCTACACTTAACTTCAGCTTCTTTCAAAAAAAAGTCTATAAATGAGTTGACGTAGACTCTAAAGTTGTTAAGAAATGAAATTGGATAAAAGATGGTTTTAGGTCTAAACTGGAGGTAGAAAGCTATGGAGTTTGAGAGGGTGCAAAGCTAGAAGTTGGATTAGAAGTTTGTAGGTGGAAGGAAGCTTTAGGACTCTTAGATAAAGACAATGAATGTGTAAAGAGAAGAACTAGTGTGAAAAGACAACAAATAGCCAACGATGGAGAGTGCAGTAAGCATATAATTTCTTCCTTAAATGGAAAATAAACTTGACAAGTATTTTAGACCTTCGTACAAATGTAATAGAAGAGAGATTTGATTTATTCATATGTTAAAATCCTTATAGGAAATGGGAATTCATCTAAATTTTGATTTGATAATTGAACTAACCATAATCCCTTAAGTGAAGTTATTTCTCTAAGCCAACTGAGATTAAGAATTCCTCTCAATTCTAGAGTTAACAATATAATTCAAGCATGTTACTGAAGCTTTAATTTTAGAGGAACAAGTAGATTATATAATTACCTCCCTAGCTAGCAAACAAACGTTATAAAGGAGGCAAAGTGATCTGGCTAGTTGACTGCACTAATAACTTCACAAATTCTTATTGTTTACAGTTTTTTAGGCCTCATTCTCCTAAAGTGCATTGGTGTGACATAGTCCAAAAGAAAATCTTGACACTTAAGGCCTCTTTCATAACTTGGATTGCATCTAAACATAGATTGAGTACCTAAGACAAGCTTCATGGAATCACTAATGGAGTATGTCTGCTATATGAGACAGCTACAGAAACTATTCCATATCTCTTCTTTCAATGTAAGTTCTTTAACAATATTTGGTCCATTATTTAGCACTTGCTCAATATGCAATGTGGGGAATCATATTGGAGGGAAATACTAAAATGGGCCAATGATATGACTGTGAGGATAGGAAAAGATAGCTTTTTTCTTGAAACTTTTTTTTAGTTGCTGTGTTTATTTAATTTAAAGACAAAGAAATTATAAATTGTTCAGAGGAATTGTATTGGAGAAGCATGTTTTTACTTATAATACAATTTGCTAGATCTAAGAAATTTTATATGCTCACAAAGATTATGTAGATGTTAGTTCTTCCATGAGAACTAAATGAAACAAGTAAGATTAAGAACCTTTATTTGTGTCATGTTATAAAAGGGAGTAAATGTACTGTAATCTATTAGATATAAATAGCCTGGAAAGGCATGAATATTTTTAACAAAAACAATATATCCATTGTAAATTTATCCTTTTTAGAATTGATTGATCATTTTCTTTTAATTAAAAAAACTTGACAAGTCTCGCTTACTTAATAGTGACAGAAAAATAAGTTATTAGATGGAAGAAAAAAGTGTTTGAGACAAATGAAACTCTGGAGAGAGAACCATTCAAAAGGTGCTTCATTTTCCATTCATCACCTATACACTCTTAAACATGTGACTGAATTAGACGTTGAAGCTCTATATTAGAAGCATCCTTCACCACTGTCTTATAGGCTTTAAAAACCAAAGTGTGAATCAACAAAAATAAGGGTATGTTTGATAGGGCAGTTAGTAATGAAATGGAATGGAATGTAATATTATTATATCATTTGAGAGGAGGTTTATAATAGAATAGAATAGAATATGATAGAAAGGAAGAGTTTTACATTACATCATATTCCATTCTAAACAGTAAAAATGAGTTATCTTCGATTTTGAAGGTCTAGGATGAAATATAAAATGATAAATATGTAATACTTAATATACCCTCAACAATTTTTTTATAATATCAATTATACCCTCAACCTTAATAATAAGCAGCAAGACAATACATCACATTATTTGAAAATTTTGAAAATCTAGTTAAAAATGATGATTATTTTACACTTGTAGTGACATTAATTTCATGTTGTTTTGATTTTATATAACCAAAAACTAAAATCATATCAATACATGTTTTGATATATTAACATATGTTTTGTTTTAGCAAGGGTAGAATAATCATTCATCATTATTATATATACATTACATTGCATTTCATCTATCTTCCAATTAACATTTCACTATATTACATTATGAACCCTTCTATCCCTCCCAAAAAACAATTTCTATTATTACATTCATTTATATTTCATTCCATTGTAAATCATTCTATTTCATTACATTTTATAATATTCTATTAAAAACCTTACATCCAACCAAACATAACCTAAAGCAGCCTAAGAAGCTGTGCTCGTCAACTCGCTAATACACAGGGAAGCATTACTTATCAAAGTAGATTTACTAGAAATCAATATTAGATTCTTACTTTTATAAGCCAAATTCCTTACAAAAAAAATTCTTAAGGTTTCAACCAATTCAATGGGCCAAACTACAAGATATTGCCGAGAAAAACTTGGAAAATTCTTCAAGTTTCGCTGTTGATCTCTTCAAATTTATGCTTTGAATACTTATTAGGAGCAAACGAGCCAAGAGTTGCATTATCCTAAGTTTTGTCTACACCTTTTAAGGCCTTAACATAAATATGTTCAACATCAAGCAACAAAGTCAACATTGGTGTACTCAAAGTTGCGAATATCATACCGAACTTGGTATCAAATTGGGTTTTGGTATGATACTGTACCGATACCGATCAACATCGGGTACCGTTTTGGGTAATATTTTAAATTTATGAAATAGTCCCTAAAATTTTTTAAAATTTGCAAAATAGTCCATTGGTATATTGTGCTGTTGTATACTATATACATTACAAGTTTACATCAAACTTATTTCTAAAATTCATAATAATAAATAATAATCATAATTAATAATTTAATATGAAATAACAATAATTTTTAAATATTTTACATATAAATAATAACCACAATTAATATAAAAAGAGACAATCATCATAATACAAATATAAAAATAAGAATAATACAAAGTATTTAAAATATTGCAATAATACAATTTCAACATTTTAATAAATAATAATTACCTCAAAACATCCAATAAAAAATAATAAATATCCTTAACTATTACAATTTTATCATGACAAGGAAACAAGCAAGTTGAAGTTAAACCTGAAACAAAAATGTTTACAATTACATCACATATATAGAATTTAATATAAAATGATAAACATCAAATATAAGTAAAATTAAAAGAAGAGGAAAAAAATAACCTGGAACGAAATTCAATCATCACCAGTTATCATTTGGTATAAAATCCTCATCATTGAGAGGAGTTTCATCATCATTATCATTCAAATTTAATCGCCAAATGACATGTTATTGCTTTCTCATCCAAGATTATCTTCCAAGTCATTGACATCTACTAAATTCGGTTCTTCTGCCAAAAAATCGATATTATCAATAGAAATTAGATCAGTTGAACTACTTGTACTATTAGGACTCTTAGTAAACAATAAAATTTAATTATTAGAAAATTATAAGAAATTATATCGAGAATAATGATGATAATAATGATAATAACATATCTTTCCCGATAATTTCCATTTCCAAGAATCACAAAACATTCATAAAATAATTTCTATTTCCAGCAATCACAAAACATTCGTAAAATAATTTTTATTTCCAACAATCACAAAAAATTCATAAAACAATTTCCATTTTCAACAATTCCCATTTCCAACAATCACAAAACATTTATATAACAATTCCCATTTCCAACAATTTCCATCAATTCCCATTTCCAACAATTACAAAACATTCATAAAACAATTTTCATTTCCAACAA
Organism: Erythroxylum urbanii; assembly: GCA_027568935.1. Taxonomy (NCBI): domain Eukaryota; kingdom Viridiplantae; phylum Streptophyta; class Magnoliopsida; order Malpighiales; family Erythroxylaceae; genus Erythroxylum; species Erythroxylum urbanii. The sequence goes on along the minus strand of JAOQML010146825.1, from coordinate 1,103 downwards.
TTCCTATTTCTAACAATCATAAAACATTCATAAAATAATTTCTATTTTCAACAATTCCCAACAATTCCCATTTCTAACAATCGTAAAACATTCATGAAACAATTTCCAATCCAGCAATTTAAAACAATTCTCATTTCTAACAATCACAAAACGTTCATAATATAATTTCTATTTCTAAAAATTTCCAACAATTTCCATTCCTAATAATCATAAAACATTCATATAACAATTTCCATTTGCAACAATTACAAAACATTCATAAAACAATTTCTATTTCCAACAATTCCCAACAATTGCCATTTCTAACAATCACAAAATATTCATATAACAATTTCCATTTCCAACAATTCTCATTTCTAACAATCACAAAACATTCGTAGGGTTTGCAATTGGACATAAAATATGTGTACTCATAATATTTAATAGTTCAATAGTTCAACTAATTATCTTTAGTGGAATGATATTTAGTTAATAAGTTAGAATTAATTCTAATGAGATTAAATTAATTATAGGCTTACTAGATCTTGAATTATCAAAGTCCAATAAGATTTCCCACTTGGCTTCAAGGAAGGTTATCAAGCTAAGTAAGAAATATAAATGGAGGTTTTAGAAGCCCATAATTGAATGTTGGGCTTGCATTAGTTAATGGTTAATTAGAAGCCTAAATGTTCATCTAGAAATGGGCTAGACTTTGGTTTAATGTAATTGATTAGATTAATTATATTAAAACAAATTTTTTTAAGAAAGGAGTAGCAATTTCGGTTTTAATGGACTGATTGTGCAGCTGCATATTTGACATTAAATTGCTCAATAAAGATGGTTCTTATTATGGTTTATCATCATTAAACGGAGTTATGAACTTACCATTAAATGGTTTAATGGTTATCTTTTAATGTTGGCATATAACCTATTAGCATTCATTGAATTAAAGAAGAAAGATGTGCATTGGATGGACTATCTTCCTTCTTCCATCTTCCAAAACTCAAATTGGTAGGTCATATTTAGGTTAATAATCTTTTCATATAACCATCTTAAAGATAAATGAGAAGAGTCTCATTTATTGGCTACTTTATGATTGATTAAAGAAAGAAGTGATGCATTGG
>JAOQML010146813.1:0-14822 GCA_027568935.1 Erythroxylum urbanii | reverse complement strand
AAATAAAATGAAACTAAACTAATGAAAATAAATGAAAGAAAACATTTATAAAATGATAAAAGTGAACGATTCGTTAGGGACTTTGTCATTGGTTCTATCTCAGCCTACACTCAATTAAACATACTGCAATGAATTGTTGTTCTCTTACCTCTTTTAACAACTATTAATCGTAGGTTAACAATAAACTTTATTAACCCCAGACTTCCCTTAGATCATGTTTAATTAAGAGACGTTTGTTAATTAAACCTAACTACCAAATAACCTAGGATATAGTCTCTAGATTTAATTGGGCAGCTGTATTATAAATTAGAAGAATCAATTAATCAAGGCAACGATCATATACGTTTGGATCATTTAACTTAGGTTAGGTTATCCCTAATGATTCAAAATCAATCAGAAACATAATAATTACGAATTGTATCCCTAATGATTCGATATCTTTAGTTGATATAAATGAATCTCAAATATAACAATTACAGATTATATTGAAAATTATAACAGTGGGTTCATACAAAAACAATCAAATGATACCGAGAAATATGATAATTTATATATGAAACCTAAATCCATATGCATAGGATAACCTAAACAATTCCTAATGAGAGTAAGAATAACAAATACCATGAAGGGTATGCTTAATTGAGTTTTTCGGCATCAATGTCACTTTCAAATTAACATCAGGAAGCTCAACCCTCCATCTTCTGAAGGTGTTTGCTCTTCATTCTTCTTTAGAAACCCTTGTAGTGTTTTCCCTAAAACAAAAGCATGTTGTCTGTCGTCGCACAAGATCTCTTTTATATTAAAAAGTTAGGGTTTTCTGGGTGAGGTGGCAATGTCTCACAATTGTGCAAAACTTCTCATGGGTGTGAGAAGTGTCTCACGCCTATGCAAACCATGTCATGGTCGTGAGTTAATGCTCATGGACATGACAATTTCGTTTTATGGCCGTGAGTTCTCTAATGCCTCATTCTTCATTTCTATGCTTTATCTTGTCTCCTGTTGCTCTAATCTGTCTCATTCTTACTCTATAAAGAAAATTCATTGTGAATCTCTAGAATATGTCTTAAATATTGTGCTTTCGAGTCACTTTAGCTCTTTCATTTTCGAATTTTACCTAAAATTGTATATGAACTAAAGTATCTTAAGCATTTTCATATAATCAATCACTAAGTATTATGTAATAAATGTATAGTCAATTAAGCAAATATCAGTTTCCCCCACACTTAGCTTTTGACCGTCCTCTGGAAAAACATCAAAATCAAAATCACAGGCCTAAAAAAACATATTTTCCATATTTCCCAAGAATATATAGTTATAAGCAAAGATGAATAACTTCCAAAAACTATATCAAGAATTCAACATTCAATGCTTTGACTCATGATCAATCGTCATTCATCACCTTTAGAAACTGAGCAATCTAGAGATAGACTTGCAAGTTCAAATAAGATGTAGTCATGGGTGTACTCAAATACCTTTCATAATTAAGACATTTCACAACTCTGCAAATCATTTCATTTCTCTACCACTAAAAGGCACATGCAAAATCATGAATCAAAGGACTTTTCAAAGTTTTAATATGGGAAGGGTAAGGTTATATGTGTCTGGGTAAAGTAGCATAAAAGCCATCAAAGCTAGTGAAATAAGAAAAATACTCGATATAACGTCAAATGCAAAAACCAACATTCACTCTTATGAATGCAAAAACCATGTTTCCTATCTTAAATTCAATTGTGAGTGAATGTTGGTTTTTTCTCTTGATGTTATGTTGAGTTTTTTTTCTTGTTTCACTATCTTAATCAGTTGTGATGAATGCAAAAACCATGTTTCCTAGCTTAAATTCAAGCTCTCACACCATAAACCATATCAAGCATATATCACAAAGGTTATAATAAACAAGACCTTGTAACTATAGGAAGTGACCCTTAAGAACTACATCTTCCTCATTCACATTATACTCAAATAACCCTTTCATTACAAATTTAAGATGAAAGACTAATAATGAGTAACTTTACAAAACATTTGCATTTCCTCCTTGATACTTTTATTTAAACCATTTTTTATTCTTTTTCTTTTCCTTTTTCTTTTTCTTTTGGTTTTTTCTCTCTCTTCTTTTATATAAAAATTAAAAGAAGCTACAACAACAATGGAATTCATAACATGACATTCTAACAAATATAACCAACCCACATATATGCACACCCCATATTTAGACTTTTGTACATCCACAATCATCAACAAATAAAAAATTCTCTCTGCTAGCTTTATGAATTGAGTAAGACATTTGGTTAAGTTTAATAGTATGTGGTTGATAAGGCTCAGAAGTGCCTAGCAAATGAAAATTCATATCAATGGGTAGGCTATTTGGTTAATGTAGCTCATGAAAACAAAGAATGCCTAATCATTTTCATTTTAATTCATGTGATAAAAATATGGTCTTGAATAGAAAATCAAATCAAAGTTAGGATGTACATGTTATGAAGATCACACATAAGGCAATGAGGTTGATATAAAATTTTCAGTTTAAAAGGGTTCAAAATATCATTCTCTTTTGTCTACTACTAATCATTACTCTTCTAAAGATAATGCACATTGACCAATCACAAAAGTAAAAGTACATGCTAAATTTTTCATGGATTCTTCTAGTCAATTCACACTCTAATCATGATTATATAATCCTAGAAGCAATAGAAAAAGGGAAAATGTTTATTTGTTTGTTTATTCTCTCTCTCTTTTTGAAAACTAAAGAAAACAAGTAAGAATAAACAAACTTAAAAACATATATGCATATAAGAAAGAAATGTGAAAATGTAAAAGAAAAGAAATTAACTTCCCTTGGGTTGCCTCCCAAGAAGCGCCTTTGTTTAGTGTAGCTGGCTCAACTTCTTTTTCTCCTTATATGACAAAATTATAATCCTCGGGTGTCATAGTTTAAGTTTCCTCCACATGAGGTTGTTCAGGATAGTGTCGTAGTTGATGATCATTCATATTCAACTTCTTCCCTATCCTCCAACTGTTGATCTCTATTGAGTCCTCGCACTCTGGAAAGATCTTGAATGTCTATTCACCTTTTTCTTCTTCAATTCTTACTAGGTAAAGGTAAAGGATTAGTATTAACAAATAAGGAACTCAATATTTACCTCTGAGCTTAAAGATGTAGCCTTTTCTCCTTCGAGTTCATCCTTAAATTCTCCTTCACAAGTAATTCCTTGAGTATTTCTCTTAAGGTACTCAAACTCCTTCTCACTCTGTAAGGTTTCTCCATTAACGTTCATTGGGTACACCTCGGGTTAATATGGCTGCTTCTCTTCGCTTTGTGATGTTAAACAGTCAAGAGTGTCTGTCATTTGACCTATTTGATTTGTCAAGTTCTAGAGTCTAAATGTTGTATCTTAGTGGAATTACATCATTTCCTGTTGGAATTACTACCGCACACCCTATTGAAACTGCTATAAAATGCTGTTGAAATTGCAAAGTATTAGCATTCATAATATTAATCTATTCTTCTAGAAATGTACCTGAGTTTTGTTGGCTCTCTAAATTTTGGAACTAAACCAAAATTGCCTTCCCTCTTGCTGAAATTGTAGAGTATTCTGCTAAAATTGTTGTATACCCTATTGAAGCTATTGCATGCCCTGTTGAAGTTGAAGCTGTTAGTAGTAAAATTTTTGAAAAAGACATTTAGAGATGTACCTAAACTAGAAGAAGAGGCTTCTGGTATATATGGGAATTGCTATGTATCCTGCAAACTATCAAGGAAGTAATTCTGTTAATTATCTCATCCACAACTAAAGTTCATATGATCAGTCCAAACATGGTTATAAGATTATGAATATGAGTTATAGAAAATGTTACTTACTTCCATAAATCTTTTTTTTCATAAATACTAAACAAAAAATGAAAAGATTAAGAAATAAATGAAAAGAAACTAATTATACACAAATATATACAAAAAGATTAAGAAATAAATGAAAAGAAACTAATTATAAACAAATATATATAAAAAACCAATTAAAATCAAGATAAAAAACTAAAGCATCGCACTCCCTAGCAACGACACCAAAATTGACGTAGCGCATCGTAATACTACTCATAATAACTAGACCTATAACTATAGCAGTGGTGAGTCTAGGTCGATCCCACAAAGAGTGTATGTAAAGCTTTTAAAATGAAATCAATTGTTGTTTAGGTTATGGGGGTTTTCATTAGATAAGAAAATAAAATGAACCTAAAATAATGAAAACAAGTTAAAGAAAATATTTAAAAAATGATGAAAGTGATGAATTTGTTAGGGACTTGGTTATCGATTCTATCTCGGCCTATGCTCAATTAAACATACTTCATTGAATTGTTGTTCTCTTACCTCTCCTAGAAACTATTAATCGTAGGTTAATGATAAGCTTTATTAACCCCAGTGTTTCCTTAGATCATGTTTAATTAAGAGACACTTGTTAATTAAACCTAACTACCAAGTAACCTAGAATACAATCTCTAGATTTAATTGGGTGGTCGCATTATGAATTAGAAAAACTGATTAATCAAGGCAACAACCACATACGCTCGGGTCATTTAACCTAGATTAGGTTGTCCCTAATGATTCGAAATAAATTGAAAACATAAAAATCATGGATTGTATCCCTAATAGTTCGATATCATTAGTTGTTACAAACGAATCTCAAATATAACAATTATAGCTTATATTGAAAATTATAGTAGTGGGTTTATACACAAACAGTCAAATGATAAAGAGAAATACAATCATTTATGCACGAAAACCAAATCCATATGCACAGGATAACTTAAACAATTCTTAAAGAGAGTAAGAATAAAAAAAACAGTGAAGGGTATGTTTAACCAAGTTCTTCAGTGTCGATGTCACCTCTGAGCTAGTATCAGCAAGCTCAACCCTCCATCTTCTCCATGGGTCTCTGACAGTGTCTACTCTTTATTCTTCTCCTAAAACCCCTAGAGTGTTTTCCTTAAAACAAAAGCATGTTGTCTGACATTGCACAACATCTCTTTTTTATTAAGGTTTTGTGGGTAAGTTGGCAGGGTCTCATGGTTGTGCAAAACTTCTCACTGGTATGAGAAGTGTCTCACGGCTATGAGACACCTTGTATGGACCATGTCATGGGTATAAGTTAATGCTCACGACCATGACAATATGGTTTTATGGCCATGAGTTCTTTAATGCCTCATTCTTCATTTTTATGCTTTATCGTGTCTCCTCTTACTCTAATCTGTCTCATTCTTGTTTCATGAAGACAATTGATTGTGAATCTCTGAAAAATTTCTCAAGTATTGTGCTTTCAACTCACTTTAGCTCTTTCGCTTCTAAATTATACCAAAAACCATATATGAACTAAAGTAAGAATCTTAAGCATTTTCATATCATTAATTAGTAAGTTTTATGGAATAAATGTATAGTCAATTAAGCATATATCACTATATATAACTAATTATATATAGTTTCCTTATAAGGGAACTATAGAGTTGGTGAAGAAATGTAAGAAAAATAACTAAAGAAAATGCATGAGATTGAGAGAAAGAGAGAAAGAGAGAAAGAAATATGCTAATTAGTGCAACAGAGAGAAGGATATGATAATTTACATTTATGTCATTTAAGGATTTAGGTTTTGAAAACCTGAATCCTTAACATTTTGCGTTTTAGATTTGTGGATGCCACCTTAGCTACCAATATAGCATACGTGGGCTCTTAAAATTAAAAAATTTCCATATTGCTATATGTTCATAGAACCAAGATAAAATTTTTGGTTTCCATTAATTTAAGATTTTAATAGTATAGTTTAATAAATGTTATGGTCATTTGTGGACTTTGAATTGATGGAGGGAATAGCTCAATATATTTGGAACTATCACCACTTCCCTAAAGTCCTCATTTTTTGTTCCTTATATTAAATCCTACATTTTTTGTGTGAATATCATCTAATGTATATTTCAAGAAATTTCATGCTCTTATTTTACTTTCACAAAAGTATAGATATTTCTTGTGTTTATTCATTTTCAAATGTGCTTACACAATGATATAGCGAATAAGAAATGTTAATAACTTGACATTATATCATTAGTTATTAACTAAATTTTTTTTACATCTATAATAATTAAATGTCCAACCTCCATATGATTTAGGGACATTGGAATTTCATAAAAATATTAAGACCATTGTAACTTCATGCTTAAAAATTAATTATAAAATGTTGTCATTTAAAAATGTTAGGACAAGGCTAATGGTTATAATGTCTTTCTTAACAATGCTTAGTTCATCATTCTTATTAAGTAACACATGCTCATTATCATTAATTTTTACCATTTTCACTCTTCTTGATCATGTCATGACTTTTATTCATTCTTGATAAACTGGTGATCATTATACAATTGATGCTTAAATAAGAACCAAAGACTTAAAGTCATTTACTAATACCAAAATATATCCTTGTATATGAAATCTAAGGGATTACTGTTTACATAAAGTAAAATTATAAGTAGTAAACATTTTACCTACAACTTTAGTTATTTATTTTTTAATATGTTGTTCCTCTTTTATAGTAGTTTAATTTAAAAATTTAGTTGGTTTATATATATCTTTCTATAACATAATCTTATAGAACTATCTATAACGTTATGAAAATTTAGCAGGTATAAATAATGAAAGAAGTTAAATCTCATGAAACTATTGTATCAATTATCCTACATGTGACGAAAATAAATAAAATAAAAATTAGGGAAGAGATGATTTATTATAAAATAGTAACTTACAAAATTGGTTATAGACCTTATATATCTATCTTCAAAAGATATTGATTGTTTCCATCTTCATTTATCGTGTTAAATATATATAAACAACTTGTCATCTAGATTATAATGTTTGAGCAATGAAGCATATATAATATCTTATTCATGCAAGTGGTATATGTAAGTGTAAATTGCATCATGTTTTAAGGCATAGTTTGATATGAGTTTAGTCGTCAATTCATTCATTTAGAATGTGTTTAGGTTAGAATTGTGTTAGTTTGTTAATTATTTATGTTTTAAGTGTTTTTTGGGGCAGGAAGGCCGCGATCATGATAGAGAGCTTATTTAAAGGCCACGATCATGTCACATAGGCAAAGATTGTGGCCAACGTCAAGACAAACGCAAGGACAGTTCCATACTCAAGTTTTCAAGGGACTTTTCGGTCTTTTTGGACCCCCAAAAAACCCTAGCCACCATTCATAATTTTGGGGGGGATTGTTTATAAAAAAGACATGAGCCTCTAGGTGTAAAAGGTGGGAATTAGGACTGAAGAGCTTCTATTTTCTAAATTTTCAGATACAAAAAGGGAGGAAAGTTACCACTGTATTTGTTTTATTTATGTTTTTTTGTATGTTTTGTATTCTTGAGATTATGGATATGGTTGAATTTGTTCCTACTATGAGTGGCTGAATTTATAATAGAGATTACTTTTAAACTACTTGTTAGACTCCTACTTTGTTGTTTTGAATGAATGAATGCTTTTGATAAATGTTGTGCTTAAACCTTACAATATATTGAGAAATTGAGTTGGGTAAATTATGTAGGGCTGTAAAATGAGAGTTTGCATCCTATAGATCTGCATTTATTAAGTTAATTTATTAGTTAGGGAGAGATCTTAACTAATGAGTTGATTACCTATAGGATACCTTCATAATTAGTTAAATTGGTAGACTGATTTTGTAGATTGAGAGATTACATAATGAATTCCATTTAATTTGGCTAGGGATTTTTTGGTTACACCTTGAGACAGGGTGATTGAAAATTAGGACATCTTAGGTGAGGTATAATTCAATTAGCAAGGTATGAGGGAGACAAGATAAGGAAAAAGTGATCTATAATCTTTAATCTTGAAATCAAAGTTTTGCAGTTTTGTTACATTATTTGTTTGTTGCTAGCTTGTTTGATTTAGTTTATTTTTTAGTTTTTATTATTTGAATTTGAGTCTTAAACAAAGCACAACTTGAATTAAATGGTGCCTAATTACATTCTCTGTGGGACAATATCCACTTTTTATTACAAGTAAGGACCCGTATACTTGCAGTTTTTAGCATAAAAACAAGTAGTTTGTTTTTGCATTCAACAATTTTTTTGCATCATTGCCAAGGATTGTTTTGTTTAGCATCTTTTTTAGTTTGGGTGACTTTGATTTAAGAGTGTTTGATATTTTTCCTTGAGTATTTTCTGGTGCATAAACGCAAGGAGCAAGAAGGTCTAAAGAGCTTAGAAAAGAAGAGTTCTCAGACATTATAAGGCACGAAAGAGAGTTAAAAAGTGTGAGATGTCAAGACAGAATAAAAAGGAATATGGTAGAAGAAGGAGAGCATGGAGGAGCTAAGAGGACATTGATAGACTTTATGAGACCAGGTTTCAGTCCTCAAGGAGTTGTAAGGCCTGTGGTTCAAACCGATAATTTTGAGATCAAGTTGGCACTCCTCAACATACTTCAGATCAGTGTGCAATTTTATGGGTTGTCAAACGAAGATCCTAACGCCCATCTTGCTAACTTCTTGGAGATTTGTGACACCTTCAGGTTTAATGGGATGTCTGATGATACTGTAAGGTTAAGATTGTTTCCTTTTACCTTGAGGCATTGGGAAAAGACATGGTTTAACTCACTCAGCTCAGGGCAAATCACTACTTGGAAGAAGCTAGCTTAAGCTTTCCTGGCTAAGTACTTTCCCTTGACTAAGGCAACAAGAATCATCAAAGAGATCACACACTTCAAGAAAGTGATGGGGAGTCGTTGTATGAAACCTAGGAGAGATCTAAGGAATTACAAAGGAGTTTCCCCAACCATAACCTTCCGAGGGAGTTCCTTTTGTAAACATTCTACAATGGTGTAAATTAGAGCAAAAGGGGAACCATAGATGCAACTATAAGAGGGACTTTGATGAGGAAAACTATTAATGCAACTCATGAACATTTAGAAGAGTTGACGAGCAACAACTACATGTGGTCAAATGAAAGGAGTAGACAAGGGTCCAAAGAGCAAAAAGGGACAATTCCAGTTAACTAGGTGATAGCCTTGCAAGCACAGATTACCAACCCTTACCAAGCAATTAAGTAACATGCAAGGAGCTTATACATCCATAGTCAAGGCCATGCAATTACAATGTGAGTTATATAGGCAGAATGACCATGGCACAACTGAATGCTTCCTGTTGGGAGTCAGTAGTATAGAACAAGTAAATTAGTTGTTACTAACCCTTACCAAGAGTTAAAAAAAACTACCCAAATTTTTCGTGGAATACTACCAATAAACAAGGACCTCCCAGATTTCAGCAAGACTGACTTGGGTCTTTGGAAAACAAAATGGAAAAGTTAATGGATGTATTGGGTTCAACATTCTCAAGCCAAGAGAAAGGCCAAAGAAGACAAGAAGAGAGTCAGAAGAGAATGGAGGCAAAGTTTGACTAGATTGCGAAGAACCATGCTTCATCCATGCACAAATTGGAAGTACAAATAGGTCAATTTGCTAATGCTTCATATTCTAGGAATGCAGAAAGCTTACTAAGCAACATCGAGGCCAATCCAAAGGCATAACTCAAGGTGATCACACTTGGGAGTGCAAGCAATTGGAGGAGCCAAGTGTGTAAAGGGATAGCCAACAAAAGGACAAAGGTAAAAGAAAAGAGATAGAAGAAAAGAAGGTAAAAGAGAAAGAAGAAGAGAAGACATATGTGCCACCACCACCCTACAAGCCTAAAATTCCATTATCTGTAGAGAGTGAGACAATATCAAGTAGACGCTCAATTCTCCATTTTTTTTTAGAAGTTGAAGAAGCTTCAGATTAATTTGTCTTTGGTGGAGGCATTGGAGTGTATGCCCAAGTATGCGAAGTTTCTTAAGGACATATTAATGCACAAATGTACTTGGGAGGACAATCAGACGGTGGCCTTGATTAAGAATTGTAGTTCGATCATCACAAAAACTATGCCTTCAAAACTATAAGATCTAGGGAGTTTTATTATTCCATGTGTTATTGGTGACTTTGAATTTTCTAAATACTTATGTGATTTAGGCGTAAGTATTAACTTGATTCCTTTGTCTATTAGTAGGAAATTGGGGTTAGGAGATGTCAAGCCAACATCCATGCTTATCCAACTTACGGATCAATCCATCAAGAGGCTATTTGGGGTAGTAGAAGATGTTCTGGTAAAAATGGATAAATTTATAATTCCTGTTGATTTTGTTGTATTGGATTTTGAAGAAGATAGGAATTTTTCATTAATTTTGGGTAGGCCCTATTTGAATGCTAGTAGGGCATTAGTTGATATGCAAAAAGGAAAACTTGTTTTGAGAATTGATGATAAGCTGGTTGAATTCAATATGACTAAATCTTTGAAGAAGCCGATGGATGGAAGTGCATGTATAAAGATTGATGTTGTGGATGAATGTGTGAAGGAATTTGAAGAGGAAGTTGTTAAAGTGCATATGGATAAGAGTGTGAGCGAAGAGGAATTATATGGGGAGGGTGAGCAAGAGAAGTTAGAGAGAACAGATACAAGACACCACCCTCTATTGTAAAGCCACCCACTGTAAAATTAAAACTCTTACCTTCCCATCTAAGATATACATTTCTTGGTAAGGACCATACTAGACCCATCATCATTTCCAACCAATTGGATTTTGAGCAAGAAGAGAAAGTGTTAAAGACCATTAAGAAGAAGATGAGAGGCATAAGGTGGCAAATTTCTGATATTAGGGGGATTAGCCCTAATGTGGTGATTGATAGTTGTGATTTGTGTTATATTTTAGGGTTAGATTTTGATAAGTATTTTAATATCATTTCAAGTGTTTAGTATGCATTTAGGGTTTAATTAGGTTAGTTTTTGTGTTTAAGTGTTTTTATGGGCTAGTTTGAATCTTTGAGCTTAAACTGTATATTTTTGAGGTACCTTGATGTTTGTGCTACTGTTGTAAATAAGAAAGAACGGGAAGAGTTAAATTGTTTTGGGCCAAAAGCATAGGCCATGATCGTGCACACAGCCCACGACCATGACAGAAGAGGAAGAACCAGAAGTAGCCAGGCCACGATTTTGCACACAGGCCACGATCATGACGGAGAGCATCAATTCAGGCCATGATCATGGCAGAGAGGGCCACTATCATGCAGTACATCGGTTTGACAGAAAAAATTAAGTTTCAGAAATATTTTTGGATTGTTTCGACCCCAACTTTGACCTAGAGCCTCGAAGATATAAATAGAATATGGTGTGACAACCAACAAGTGGAGAGAGAGAGCCAAGAGTTTAACGAAAAAGTTCTATTATACCAATTCCGAGAGAAAACCTAAGGTGACACCGAGAGATTGAAGAAGGAGACAAAGAAAGAGAGACACGGTGAAGAGCTTGATGAGAAGTACTTCCCGGAATAGCTCCCAAGGAGTTCCTGCTATAGACATTTTACAACGGAGTGAACCTACATAGTCAAGGCACCATTGATGCAGCATCGGAAGGATCGTTAATGAGAAAGACGGTCGATGAAGCAGAAGAGCTAATAGAGGAGATGGTTAGCAATAGCTGTTTATGGGCTAGTGAGCATAGTAGGCAACCTACTAATTTTAAGGAACAGAAAGGAGTTGTCGCTATCGACCAAATGACAGAAATGCAAGCTAAGATCGATAATTTGACACGACAACTTAGTAATATAAAGGCGTCATCCTCAGCTCTAGTAAAGGCCGCGTAATTGAAATGTGAGCTATGCAGCCAAATAGATCATGATACGATGGATTGCTATCTAATGAGAGACGATAACCTGGAGTAAGCAAATTACATGAGGGCACAATTTGGACACAGAGGGAATAACAATCCCTATTCCAACACCTATAACCCTAGGTGGAAGAATTACCTAAACTTCTCTTAGTCTAACAACAACAACGAAGGGCAGTTTAAACCCCAAGGACAATTGAGCTTCCAACAGGACAAAACAAGCTCGATGGATTCGAAGTTAGGCAGAATTTCGGATAAGATAAGAGGAATGTAGGAAGTACACAGGAGGCTAAAGAGTAAATTCAAGCAGGTCATAAAGAATCACGCTTCATCTATCCATAACTTAGATGTACAAGTGGGGTAGCTTATAGAAGCAATGTCGACTCCGAATGCGGGAACTCTTCCAAGCAACACTGAATCAAACCCAAAGGAGCATATCATGGTTATAAGTCAGAATCAAGACAAGGAGTTGGAAAAGGTAGACACAGAAGAAATTAAAGACGACCTTCTAAGTAAGATTGTCAGCAAATCGGTGTAATTAACTCGACAGACATTTTCGTACCAATTCTTTGCTAAAAGGGAATTATATGCTAGAAAGGAGGAAGCAGAAACATTACAAGAAATCAAACCAAACAAAATCGAGGAGGTGACGGAACGGATACATGCCAATTAAAATTACAAGAATCCGTCAAAGAGAGAGGGGAGAAGCAAATGCTGGAAACCGTGCCCAACATAATGAAGAAGGGTGATCCAGGGGACTTTTTCATCCCATGCAGTATCAACAAGATTATCATAGATAAGGCATTCGCAAACTTAAGCGCAAGTATAAATGTGATGCCCTACACTCTTAGTCTTAAATTGGGGTTACAAGAGCTAGTGCCCACAAAGTTTTTGGTTAAAACGGTGGATAGAACTTCACTGAAACTGATAGGAATTATACAAGATGTGCTAGTCAAGGTCATTAATTTTATCTTTCCCAAGGATCTATATTCTGGATATCAATAAAGATGAGAATACTCCGATGATTTTTGGACGAACTACGCACTCAATTATCGATGTAGATGGGGGCGAACTAACTCTACGTGTAGGAAAGGAGCAACTGACCTTCAAAGTGACTGCTAAAGAGTACAAAGCTCCTTTAACTTCAGTGATTCACAAAAAACCCGAACCTCGAGGAAAAGAAAATTCCAAGGAAGGTGGCAGTCGTAATATGATAGCAAACATTTAGACTTTGAGATTAATAATGACGCTACCATCAAATCAATCATTCCAACCACTATGAGCTTAAAAGGAGCCTTGAGCTACTGATGTTAAAAGAACCGCTGCATGGGAGGCAACTCATGGAAAAATTCATTCATATTGAATTTAGTTAGATTAGTTGAAATTCGTAGTTAGATTTATTTTAGATTGCATGAATAAAAGCAAAAGGAGGAATTGGATTTTGGAGTCATGGGGAAGAGTAAGCAAGCGTATTAAGAGAAGTGAAGAGGAATTATTGACTGAGAGAAGGAAAGGATTGGAAGAAGAAGGTCTTGGAATCAAGTTACAGGCACTGGCTACGACCGTGACCCGTCAGGTCATGATCGTGGCCTGTGACTTAGAAAGTCCTTCGGTGATACGCCGTATGTCACGATCGTGTCATAGAAGGCCACGATCATGGCCTGCATCAATGAACAAAAAGGGGAGGATGCAAGTTTTAAGTGATAAGTTTACCATTTTACCCTTTTTACTAGCTATTTATTCAATTCTTACTTAACTTTCACCTTCATTTTCATTTTTACTTTATTTCTCTAGAATTTCAACTTCCAAACGCTCTAATATCTCTCTAGTAATTTTCCATCAACAACTTCCCGAATTCAACCGAATTATGCCTCCTATCAAGCAAACAGCCCGATGAGAGCCTTATGGAGCACAACAAGTATCGGGATGGGGGAGGCAAAACCAAGCAGTAAATTTTGGAGCTTCATTTCCCATCGACTTCGAAGAGGAAGGTACTCGTTTCCGTTCCCTTCGCTCTAGGCATATAATTGTGCCTAAATATTTTGATTTCGATACACTGGATAGGATAGAGGTGTGGGAACGAATAGAAAATTTAGCAGAGTGGATCCACTGGAGCAATTTATTAGATTCCAATTCATCGTTTATGAAGAGCTCACCCTAGAATTTTTCACATCCCCGACCTTTGACCCCAAAAACACTAAGGAATTATGGTTTAGATTGAGGGGCGAGCGTGTGAGTTAACGGTAGAGATTATGTGTGACATATGTGGATTCCCCGAATCCACTATTGTTGACTAACATGATGACTTCCATCTCTCTCAATACTAGGACGAGCTTATCGGCATTGAGCATTTTTACTCCAAAAATGCCCACAACAACATTATCCGGTCACATGAACACTTGTTGCTGCACAAATTTATGTGTCAGCTGGTTATTGACAAATCAGAGACCAATAAGCATTCAACTAAGGAACTGTTCGTACTGTGGTGCATGGACCACAGTATCGCAGTCTGCACATCCATGTATGTTGAATGCTGTTGTGATAGGTGTGCATTAGGATATGTTTTTATAGGTAATTGGCATGTGTGTTTCTTGCATAATTGTTGCTTCTTGCTCTAGTTTAGGATTTAGTTTGCATGTTTTCATTAAGTTTGATTTTCATTGTGTTCTTATGTGTTGGATGCCAATTTAGAGTAAGAATTGCTTATTTTTGTGTAGGAAAGGAGAGGAAACAAGTTGGAGGATGAACAAGAGAGCATAGAAGAGAAGGCAAGAGGATTACATCTGAGACCAATTCCCACGTTCGTGGGAATTGGGCAAATTCCCACGGATGTGGGAAATCAAGACAGAATGTTTCTGCCTGTAATTCCAATTGAAATATGAGGTAATCTGTGAGGCTTCATTAAAACCAATTTTTTGGATTATATAACGACAATTAAGCCTCTATCTTTAAAGAGAGACAAAACTCACCTGTGGAAAGACCTTCTTTGGGTGAAGAACACATATTTGGAGCATCAAGGAAGGATTGAAAACAAGGATCATCATCAAGATTGGGCAAAATAGCACATCAACACCAAAATTC
>JAOQML010146687.1:0-14833 GCA_027568935.1 Erythroxylum urbanii | reverse complement strand
TGGTAGCATTTAAGTAAACCCTTAGGAGACTATAATTTTTTCTCTAGAGACACCTAAGGGTTTAAATTCTTATGGAGGAGGCTAAATGTCACTGCTTACCTATAAAAGCAGAAGTACTTTTTGTTTTAGTTGAGTTTAGGTTAGTAACTAGGTTTGTTATTGTTGATTGCTTAAGAAAAATCATAAAGTTAAATATGAGGTAATATGATAAGTTGATATTTTACATGTTATTAGGGATTAAATTGGTTGTAATTTGACATCTTTTATAGTGTGTTTTTATATAGATGATATTATATTTTCATATAATGTAGTTTATTGTCCAATAAGTAATGATTTTAAGGAGAAATCTTGAAATTATGCACTAACTTTTTTCATAATTGTCCAATCAAAAGGTGATTTAGGAATCATTTAGAAGCTAACAAGATGAACAACTTTGTAAAAGGCATCAGAGGTTGATTTTTAAAGATTACTGGAGTTTTCATGGTTTTATTTTTTCTTAGCATCAAAAGAGGATTAGGAGGAAGATTAGAAGAGATCTTAACAATTTCTCTAATTCTTTTATTCATTCTTTCTCTCATGTTAACATTAATTTGTTTGTGTTTTGATTTAGTTATGTTTAGCGACCAAAATTCCTAGTTAGGTTTAGGGATATAGCTTGTATTGGATTATTAATTATTAATGTACGATCAAATTATTTGTTGGTTGAATGTATTCTCTTTATTCTAACTATTAAGTTTATAATTAACCATTATAGATTCAATCTTAAATATTGTATGAGAACTATAAGGTGAAATATGATTTGTGCACTAAGAGAATAAATACATCAACTAAGAGGACTGTATCATGTTTAGTGATTGGATCAACAATAATGTTCATCCTTAATTTAATAGAAGAGTGTACATTAGCAATTGTCTCTAGAGTCTTGGCGAAGAATATGATAATATCTCATTTAATATCTTCTTGTAAATGCACCTAAGGGCCACGCTAGTCTTGAGGAGAAAGAATTCTATTAATGTTTTTCCTAGATGTCATAGTCTTTTAGTTGAAAGTTGTATTCTTGTCTCTTCTTTATACTTATTGGTTCCTTGATCTTTACTTGGTGAGATAGTGATGAAACTTAGCTATTTGATTGTATCTAAAATTGCTAGCTTCCCCTCAAAGTCTTAAATCTCCTAGAGAATTATTAAGATGTCTTTGAATTAGTCCCAACTTTTTTTATTTCCTTTACCTCCATTTGTGTGTCTATAGCCTCCTTTCCATTGAGTTTCTTTAGTTCAAATTTTATTATTTGCAGTTTCCTTATGCAAGAGTATTGTTTAGTGGCTTACAAGTTACTTCTTACTCCTTTGGTGATAGCTTCCTCAAAACCTACATCATTCACCATGTAGTTGTTAAATATGAATAGATAATGCTTCTTTTGGATGTTAAATATGTTTTAAAATGTAAGTGATCTGATAGTAATGGTTTTTAATTGCAGCTTTTTCTCTGTGGATAAATCTGTAGTTGTTGTTGATTTAATAGCACCATGTTTAACCTTTTCCTAAGGAACCATTCTCCTTTTTATTTATTTCTCCAGGTGTAAAAATTCCCTTTCATGATTAAATTTGTTACTTAGGTATAGTTTGCACAATTCTTGAAGTCATATATGTAGTGCTAAACTCAAAACTTATAGGTGTGAAATTTATGGAATTTGGTGATTATGAACTTCTGTTTAGTGCTTTGCTGCAATAATTTTTCCATATGATCTGGGTCATAGATATGCTCATTGATTCACCTTTAAGATATTAGTTCATTTCATATTATATGATCTAAATTTCTTTTCAGGAATAGAAGCTCGGGGATTTATATTTGGGCCTCCCATCGTGTAACACCCCATTACCATAAATTACATACCGGAACACCTAGTAGATATTCTAGTATATAATTTATAATAATGGTGTATTAACTATCTCACCTTCACTTTATAACATGGCAACATATCTAACTTAGTCATGGCATCAACTACTGCACATAAATGTCACCAGATTTTAAAACCAAATACCAAACTAAAATCCTCATTTCATTTCATTAAATCGAATGTATTTACATTGTAGCTTTTAAATAACCATACATGTACATCATCATATCCTAATACAGAATATGCTACATAAAAGAGGAAATTACACAAAAAGTCTATCTAAAGTCTTCAATCTTAGCTGACTGAACTTTGAGCCATTTCTTCTTCACAAAAGTACAAGAATTATGCTTCTTGTAATCTCTCAATCGCTAATGTCCTCTCTCGGTCCTGAAATGTCAACGTGCAATTTTGGGTGAGTTTTGTGAACTCAATTAAGTAACCATTATCGATGGTTCACTCAATTCATATAACACCTTATCACACATAACACATATTTCATATCTTTGCAATTTGCAAGAAATATCACATTTCACATTCTGATTCAAATGCAAAGTACCAATGCATTTTAATCAGTCAATCACATGTTTTAAAATGCGTATACAATGCACGTGAGACTCACTTTCACTTGTTATTGTTATTGTTGCGACCGAGTGCCTTTTTACTAGCTCATATCCCTTAGTAGATACAGAGCTGTGTCAGAATAATGTCCCATATCCCTTATTGGAGACCAGGTTCTTTCACAACTGAGCCTGAGACTCTGATCACATAATGAGCTTTAAGCTCTTTACACTGAGAACTCCGATCACAACTGCCTTTATCTTTCATGCAATCATAGAATGTAATGCTTCACATTCATATATATATACAATCAGTTACTTGATTTTAGTTTCACTTTCACATTTACATTTATCATTGGACCTTGGTACGGAATTCAACAATAATATGGAGTATCACTTATTCATTCAAATTCACATACTAGGAGCACTTCAATATCACAATCATCAAATCAGAATCATCGGACCTTCATGTCTGGAATTCAACAATCAAATCACATTCATAGATAATTCAAATCAGAAATTAAGCAAACAAATAATTAAGTGAGACCGTCTAGGTTACTCACAATTGCTCCCTAAAGTCTATTGCCTTAATGTTCCGGTAATATCAGGATGTGGTTGTGCTACTTGCTCTTCTATATAGTTTAACACAATCTCACATTACTGTACTACTTATGTAATTGAGTAAACATAGGTATAAATGTATCATGTATCATGCATGTGCAATGAAAAATTCTCTGGTATCTTTCTGTAACAAATTGATGTACTCCAATAATGCCATAATTCAATTGAAACAAAAATTCTCAGGTATCTTTCTGTAATACTTTCTTCTATACAATTGTAGACATAAGTCTCAAGTTTAATTTGAATCAAGAATTAACTCATTTGGAGATCTACAGTGCAAGATATAATCAAAATATCGAAGTATGTTCAGTGAAAATTCTCCAGTTCATAACATTCCAGCACATTTCTTCATTTACATCCTAAATCTGTTAATCAAATATTTCCTGAACGAATTCAGATGGCTCTAAATTTTTATGGAGAGGAAAAACAATGTCTTAGGAGTGTATTGGTTTAATTTTTAAGTCATTCGGAGGTCAGGAGACAAAGTTATAACCAAAAGAATCAAAGCTGTTTCGTAAAAATATTTCAGACTTCAAAAACTAAAACCATGCATATAGACCATCACCTTCTTCTTCCTCTCTCTAATACAAATTTTGTTTTCATGAACAGTAACAACCCATAAACCAAAACAGAACCCATAGCCACTTACGCATGCATCCATCTACAAGCATGAAGACATCATCCATATTAAGCTCAACAACACAAAACAACTCAAAAATCCAAGGTTTAAACTTAAACATAAAAAACCGTATACTCAAATACGAAAATTCCATTTTTTTGCACTTTCTTTCTATCTTCTGTATCTTCCCATTTTCATCAACAACTTCATTTCATCTTAAATGTTTCATTTTAGATCTCTTCCCTCAACTCAAAACCAACTCAAATGCAAGATCAAACACAAGCATCAAAACTTGAAATTATACACAGCTATTCATCCTTTTCTGCATTTTCATGTTTTTTTTTTGTTTTTCTGCTTTTGTTTTCTATCAACACAATCACTTCTTTAACTCATCTTATCATCACTATCACGGAATTGCTTCTTACACAACACATGCATGTATTCATTTCTAAACCGTAAAACATCAACCTCATTCATAGAACCCAGAAACTTAAAACTTCACTTACTTTGTTTTCAGAAAAATCACCAGCAGTGAGAGTGAATGTCAAGGTTTGGTGAAGAACAAAGCAAAATCGAAGAATAAATAAGGAGCTACAGAAATTTTTCTTTCACATCTTGTGATTACGTGCTTTAATATCTCAATGACACATGGCCCATTACGTGTGGGCCAATTTTCATCCATATAGAAGTGCTACACGTCAAAATACCATTGGTCTATTTTTTTCCTCGTTCAAAATCCAAAATACCACAAACTTTAGAAAATTTTCTAAAATTCACCAAAAATTCTGAAATAATACTAATAGTCTCCAAATAAAATTTTAACTCAAATAAGTCACAATGCACATGTTAATCAACCAATCATACCCGAAAAATGTTAATGAATATATGTACAATTATTATAATATGTCCAAAAATAAATATTCACATATGTGTGAATGTATGATGCATGAGCATGGGGTGTCATAATTTCTCACTGTACTTTCAATTCACCATTTTAGGGTCTAACCCCGAATATGGGGTGTCATAATTCTCCCCTCCATAAGAAATTTTGTCATCGAAATTCTTACCTAATTGGGGAAATAGGTGGGGATATTGCTTTCTCATATGTTCCTCTGTCTCCTAAGTTGCTTCTTCAATCGAGTGGTTTCTCTAAAGGACTTTCACCAATGGAATTACTCTATTTCTTAGTTGTTTTGTCTTATAACCCACTATCTGAATTGGCTCTTCAACATAGCTTAGGTTACTACAAACCTCAATTTCTTGAGTCGGTATTACACGTGATGGATCAGATCTGTATCTTCTCAACATGCTCACATGAAACACATTATATAACTAAGACATTTTAGTAGGCAAAGCTAGCTTGTAAGCTAAAGGTCCAATTCTCTCACGAATTTCATAAGGACCAATGTATCTCGAGCTCAACTTTCCCTTTTTACTAAACCTCAGCACACTTCTTCAAGGCGACACTCACAAAAATACTTTGTCCCTGACATTTTACTCCATATTCCGATGATGCTGATCCACATAACTTTTCTGTCTATCTTGAGCTGATTTTATCCGACTCCGGATCAATTTCACCTTATCTACCGTGCCTTGAATCAATTCAAGACCTTTTATCATTCTCAAACCTTCTTCATCCCAGTATAGAGGTGATCGACATTTTCTGCCATACAGTACCTCAGATGGTGCCATTCCAATACTGCTATGATAATGGTTATTATATGCGAATTCAATCAGTGGTATATATTGATCCCAAGCTCCCTGAAACTCTAATACACATGCTCTAAGCATATCCTCAACAGTCTTGATAGTTCTCTCACTCTGCCCATCTGTCTGAGGATGGAATGCAGTACTAAAATTTAGCTTTGTACCCACAGCTGATTGTAAACTCTTCCAAAATCTCGAAGTAAATCTAGGATTCCTGTCTGATACAATAGACACAGAAACTCCATGCAGTCTCACAATCTCAGTCACATACTTCTGGGCCAACTAGTATAGTGTGTTGTTCTCTCGTGCTGGTATGAAATAGGCCGATTTAGTTAATCGATCCACTACTACCCATAATGCATCATTTTGCCTCGGAGTCTTAGGCAATCCTATAGTAAAGTCCATGGTAATTCATTCCCATTTTCACTCTGGAATAGGCAACGAATGAAGCTTCCCAATTGGAGCCTGATGCTCAGCCTTAACCTGTTGGCATGTTATATATTTAGAAACATACTCCGCTACTTGCTTCTTCATTCCAGGCCATCAGAAATGTTGCTTTAGCGTGTTATACATCTTGGTCGTGCCAAGATGCATAGCATAAGTAGCCTTATGAGCTTCCTCTAGGATTTCCTTCCTCAGATCATCGACATTAGGCACACATTGTCTCTGCTTTAACCACAATGCTTTATCTCTCAATTCAAAGTCAGAATCTGAATTCACTTTAACTTTCTCAATCAATTTCACCATGTCAGGGTCCTTAGTCTGAATCCTTTTAATTCTTTCATGCAATATTGGTCTCAATTTCAATGTGACTGTCAATGCTTCATTATGCTTAAGATTCAACTCTACAATCAAAGCTCTCAACTAAATTAGACTTGGTAACCTTGATATCTGAATCTGAGCTACACTACTATGTGACTTTCTACTTAGTGCATCAGCCACAATATTTGTTTTCTCCGGATGATACTCAATTGTGCAGTCATAATCTTTTAATAACTCAATCCATCTCCTCTGTCTCATGTTCAGTTCTTTTTGACTTAACAGATACCTCAAACTCTTCTGATCAGTATATATCTGGAATGTCTCTTTATAAAGATAATGTCTCCAAATCTTTAGAGCAAAGACGACTGCAGCTAGCTCTAAATCATGTACTAGATAGTTCATCTTGTGAGACCTTAGTTGTCTCGACGCATAAGCTATCACCCTGCTATTTGGCATCAATACACATCCCAATCTTTGATGCGAAGCATCACTGTATACTACATATCTATCAGTTCCCGATGGTATAGCTAACACCGGTGTAGTAGTCAACCGATGTTTCAACTCCTCAAAACTTTTCTGACAATTATCTTCCTATCTGAAAGCTACATTCTTCCTCAGAAGTTTAGTCAGAGGGGCCGAAATTAGAGAAAACCCATCAACAAACTTCCGATAATATCCAGTTAATCCTAGGAAGCTTCGAATTTCTGATACATTCCTCAGAGCTTCCCAATTCATTACTGCCTCTATCTTTCACTGGATCCACTTGTATGCCTTGTCCAGATATTATATGACCCAAAAATACTACTTGATCTAGCCAAAACTCACATTTACTGAATTTAGCATATAGTTGTTTCTCCCTCATAATTTGTAAAATCACTCTCAGATGCTCATCATGTTCTTTTATGCTCTTTGAATACAAAAGCATGTCATCAATGAACACAATTACAACTCTATCTAGATAAGGCTGAAATACCTTATTCATCAAGGCCATAAATGCAACTGGGACATTAGTTAACTCGAACGACATTACTAAAAACTCAAAATGTCCATACTTGCTCTTGAAAGCACTCTTTGGTACATCAGCCTCTACTATCTTTACCTGATAATACCCAGATCTCAAATCGAGCTTAGTAAACACCTGAGCTCCTCGTAACTGATCAAATAAGTCATCAATTCTAGGCAACGAGTACTTATTATTCACTATAACCCGATTCAATTTCCTATAGTCAATGCACAGTCTTAAGGTACCATCCTTCTTCTTCACAAATAGGACTGGAGCTCCCCAGGGTGAAACGCTAGGTCTAATAAATCCCTTATCCAACAACTCCTGTAACTGAGTCTTCAGCTCCTTCAGTTCCACCGGTGCCATCCTATATGGGGTACTTAGAACTAGATTAATTGTGAACTCTATTTCCCGATCTGGAGGTTAGCCAGGTAATTCTGTGGGAAGCACATCCAGGAATTCCCTAACCATAGGAATGTCCTGTATATTCTTCTTAGCTCTAGTATCAATAATGTGGGCCAAATAAGCCTCACATCCACCTTGCATTGACCTCAAGGTACTCATGAATGAGATCAGCCTGGCTGACACTGCTTGACTAGTACCTCTGAAAACTGCTCTCGGCTGATTAGGAGATTCCAGTACCACCTTCTTAGTGTAGTAGTTCATGATAGCCCTATGTGCAGTGAGCCAATCCATGCCTAGTATAATATCTATCTCCCTCAACTGTAATATAATCAAGTCTGCTTCCAATTCTGCCTGTTCAATTCGAATCAAGCATCTCTTGCAGACTTTCCCAATCACAGTGGTACTACCTATCGGTGTACTCACCTCTAATCAACATCTCAAATATTCTGTATCACAATGCAGTCTAGATGCCAGATGCGGTATGATAAATGAATGCGTAAATCTAGGATCTAGCAATGCAAATGCTTCATAATCAAAGATAAGTAACACACCTGCAATGACATCTAGAGAGTCCTGAGCTTCCTGTCTGGTCATAGCATATACTCGGGCCTAAGACTGGGGTTTGTTGCTCCGAACCTTAGTCCTGACAGAAGGGCTTCTAGAACTCACTCAGCCTCAGCCTCTCTGTCCAACCCGCTAGCTCAGCTTTGCTGGACAGTAGTTTCACTTCCGGATCCCCCTCTCATACCTGACTGAGCTCCAGCAATAACATGACAATCTCTAATTCTGTGCTCTAGAGAACCACACTGGAAACATGCCCCAGATAAAGTCCAGCACTCTCCACTGTGCTTCTTCCCACAGTACTCACAAGGAGGTAACTGACTCTGCACTGTACCTCTTCCACTACCAAACTGTGCAAAAGCACCTCTCTGTCTGAATCTCGATTGTCTTGATCTAGTCGATGATCTGAAAGTTTGGTTCTGCCGCTTGCTAAATCTTCTACCAGAACCACTTTGAATTTCACTAGGTCTTTTCATTCTAGACCTTTGTCCCGACTCTACTTGTCCCTCTCTCAAAAGCTGATCAATTTTGATCGAGGCAGTCATTAACTCAGTAAAACTACTCAGGTTAGTGATTGCTAATCTTGTTCTAATCTCCATGTTCAACCAATTTTCAAATCTCCTACACTTGTCTTCTTCTGTAGGAATCAAGATAGTAGCATAACTCATCAACTCATTAAACCGAATCTCATATTCTACCATTGACATCCAACGCTGCTTCAAATCCATAAACTCCTTCATTTTTCTATCCAGGTAGACTTTGGGCATATAATTTTCCCTGAAAGCCCTCAGAAAATCTCCCGATTTCAGATTGCAAGGATTGGTGGTACTGTCTGGAACAGTCTTCCACCATTGGTAAGCTGGGCCTTGTAGTAATGAGACCACATAATCAACTCTTTCATCTGTCTCACAGTCCATCTGATCAAAAACTCTTTTTGTCCTTTCCAGCCAACCCTTGGCCTCCGCAAGATTTGTACTTTTGTAGAAGTCCACAGCCCCCTGCTTTCGCAGCCTATCATACATCATCTCCCTTCTCTGAGGTACTCTGAGCGGCATTACCTCAGGTCGAGGTGCTGACGACTCTCTACTGGCTCTTTCTGATCCTAGGTTAGCTGAGTGATCCATTTGATCGTCTACGTCCGATAACCTATAACACACAATAACTTCAATTATCATTAAGCTTTCACAACATTTTATGCCTAACATTACTACATATCCTTATGGATGCCAACCACACTCTGATACCAAAATTGTAACACCCCATTACCATAAATTACATACAGGAGCACCTAGTGGATATTCTAGTATATAATCTATAATAATGGTGTATTAACTATCTCACCTTCACTTTATAACATGGCAACATATCTAACTTAGTCATGGCATCAACTACTACACATAAATGTCACCAGATTTTAAAACCAAATACCAAACTAAAATCCTCATTTCATTTCATTAAACCGAACATATTTACATTGTAGCTTTTAAACAACCATACATGTACATCATCATATCCTAATACAGAATATGCTACATGAAAGAGGAAATTACATAAAAAGTCTATCTAAAGTCTTCAGTCTCAGCTGATCAACCTTTAAGCCATTTCTTCTTCACAAAAGTACAAGAATTATGCTTCTTGTAATCTCTCAATCGCTAATGTCCTCTCTCGGTCCTGAAATGTCAACGTGTAATTTTGGGTAAGTTTTGTGAACTCAATTAAGTAACCATCATCGATGGTTCACTCAATTCATGTAACACCTTATCACACATAACACATATTTCATATCTTTGCAATTTGTAAGAAATATCACATTTCACATTCTCATTCAAATACAAAGTACCAATGCATTTTAATCAGTCAATCACATGTTTTAAAATGTGTATGCGATGCACGTGAGACTCACTTTCACTTATTATTATTGTTGTTGTGACCGAGTGTCTTTTTACTAGCTTATATCCCTTAGTGGATACAGAGTTGTGTCAGAATAATGTCCCATATCCCTTAGTGGATACCAGGTACTCTCACAGCTGAACCTGAGGCTCTGATCACATGATGAGCTTAAGCTCTTTACACTGGCAACTCCGATCACAACTGCCTTTATCTTTCATGCATTCATGTAATGGAATGCTTCACATTCATATATATATATATATACAATCAATTACTTGATTTCAGTTTCACTTTCACATTCACATTTATCATTGGATCTTGGTCCGGAATTCAACAATAATATGGAGTATCACTTATTCATTCAAATTCACAAACAAGGAGCACTTCAATATCACAATCATCATATCAGAATCATCGGACCTTCATGTCCAGAATTCAACAATCAAATCACATTCATAGATATTTCAAATCAGAAATTAAGCAAACAAATAATTAAGTAGGGCCATCTAGGTTACTCACAATTGCTCCCTAAAGCCTATTGCCTTGATGTTTCGGGAATATCAGGATGTGGTTGCGCTACTTGCTCTCCTATATACTTTAACACAATTTCACATTATTATACTGCTTATGTAATTGAGTAAACACAGGTATAAATGTATCATATATCATGAATGTGCAATGACAAATTCTCGGGTATCTTTCTGCAACAAATTGATGTACTCCAATAATGCCATAATTTACACACTCATTCGTTATTCCAGCTTTTGCTGAAAGTATCCCATTTGGGTCAACTTTGTATAAGCAATAAGATTACGAAAATGATGTATTTCTATAATACTTTCTTCTATACAATTATTCCTCTGTGTCTTAAGTTTCTAATGATACCAAGATCATACAATTTGGATTATTATTTTATGAGTTATGCTCAAAATACTACAGACTATGTACATTTGGAATTTTGGCTAGAGCATGATCATGCAGTCAAGTTTTACAACTCGTATCTCTCAATTAAAATATCCAAAAAGTTACAAAATTTATACCAATTTAAATCTAAGAGAATAAGCTACAACTTTGGTGAAGACACCTTTGTTTAATTCGGCCTACATCAATACATTTTATTCAATAACTACGGGACATGATTTCTGTCCCTGGTAGTGCTACAACCTAAGCCAAAAATCAATTTCATGCCAATTTTGAAAATCTTAGAGACAGAATTAAAATTAGACTTCTTCAAGAAAGTTGTATACATAAGTCTCAAGTTTAATCTAAATTAAGAATCAACTCATTTGGAGATCTACAGAGCAAGATATAATCAAAATACCGAAGTATGTTCAGTGAAAATTCTCCAGTTTATAACATTCCAGCACATTTCTTCACTTACATCCTAAATCCGTTAATCAAATATTTCCCGAACGAATTCAAATGATTCTAAATTTTTATGGAGAGGAAAAACAATGTTTTAGGAGTGTATTGGTTCAATTTAAGTCATTTGGAGGTTGAGAGACAAAGTTATAACCAAAAGAATCAAAGCTGTTCAGTAAAAATATTGCAGACTTCAAAAACTAAAACCATGCATGCAGACCATCACCTTCTTCTTCCTCTCTCTACTACAAATTTTGTTTTCATGAACAGTAACATCCCACAAACTAAAATAGAACCCATAGCTACTTACGCATGCATCCATCCACAAGCATGAAGACATCATCCATACTAAGCTCAACAACACAAAACAACTCAAAAATCCAAGGTTCAAACTTAAACATCAAAAACTGTATAATCAAACACGCAAATTCCATTTTTCTAAACTTTCGTTCTATCTTCTGTATCTTCCCATTTTCATCAATAACTTCATTTCATCTTAAATTTTTCATTTTAGATCTTTTCCCTTAACTCAAAACCAACTCAAATGTAAGATCAAACACAAGCATCAAAACTTGAAATTATACACGGCTATTCATCCTTTCTGCATTTTCATGTTTTTTTTTTATTTTTTGAATTTGTTTTCCATCAACACAGTCACTTCTTTGAACTCATCTTATCATCACTACCACCGAATTGCTTCATACACAACACATGCATGTATTCATTTCTAAACTGTAAAACATCAATCTCCCAGAAACTTAAAGCTTCACTTACTTTGTTTTCAGAAAATCCACCCGCAATGAGAGTGAAGGTCAAGGTTTAGTGAAGAACAAAGCAAAACTGAAGAACAAACAAGGAGCTACAGAATTTTGCCTTTCACAACTCGTGATTACGTGCTTTAATATCCCAATGATATATGGCCCTATTGCATATGGACCATTTGTCATCCATATAGAAGTGCTACATGTCAAAATACCATTGGTCTATTTTTTTCCTAGTCCAAAATTCAAAATACCACAAATTTTAGAAAATTTCCTAAAATTAACCAAAAATTATGAAATAATACTAATAGTCTCCAAATAAAATTTTAACGCAAATAAGTCATAATGCACATGTTAATCAACCAATCATACCCAGAAAATGTCAATGAATGCATGTACAATTATTACAATGTGTCCAAAAATAAATATTCACATGTGTGTGAATATACTATGATGCATGAGTATAAAATGTACTTCTAATTTCTCACTGTACTCTTAATTCACTATTTTAGGGTCTAACCCTGAACATGGGATGTCACACATCGTATTGGCAATTGGAGCAAAGCTTGTTCCATTAAGAAAACCAAGGAAATTGCCTGGTATTATTTCTTCAATTTTGTATTAGTTTCATCTAATATGTTCTGGGATATATGTGTGCTAGGTCCAATGGCATAGTCATTGATGAGTTTTTATGTTCTTCTTTAATAGTCTAACTATTTATATTTGAGTTATGTTTGAATCATTGACGAGTAGAAGTATGATTACATAAGTATTTATTGTATGTGGAAATGAGTTTGAGATCTTATAGATGATTTGAGGCATAATAAACCCCTAGGATGGTATATAAGCTGGAAAGTCATGATGTAACTCCCATGAGGCTTATTGGTGAAAAATTCCGCGAGCCTAAGAGTCACAACGAGAAATTGTTTTCTTGATTCACAGGTGTAAACAATGCCACGTACCATAATTTTGAAATCAATTGTAGGTCATTAATTCGATCGATTAATACTTTAACTTCGATGTTATTAATGCAAACTTAGTATTAACACAAGGAATTAATAAATTTTGTAAACAAGATAAATTCTTTATATAATAAACCCCTAGGATGGTATATAGGCTGGAAACCCGTGATGCAGCTCCCGTGAGGCTTATCGGTGAAAAATTCCACAAGCCTAGGGGTTACAGCGAGAACTTGTTTTCTTGATTCGTTGGTGTAAACAATGTCACATACCATAGTTTTGAAATCAATTGTAGGTCATTAATTCAATTGATTAATACTTTAACTTTGATGTGATTAATGCAAACTTAATATTAACATAAGGAATTAATACGTTTTATAGACAAGACAAACCCCTAGAAACCCCTAGGATGGTATATAGGCTAGAAACCCGTGATGCAGTTCCCGTGAGGCTTATCGGTGAAAAAATCTGTGAGCCTAGGAGTCACAGCGAGAACTTATTTTCTTGATTCGCAGGTGTAAATATTGCCACGTACCATAGTTTTGAAATCAGTTGTAGGTGATTAATTTAATTGGTTAATACTTAGAGGATGTTATGTAAATTTTAGATGTTCTGTAAACTTTAGGAATCATGAAGGATACTAACTATTAAATCACTGTTTGAAATTAATAGTTTTGCAAAAATGAGTAATGTTAGTAGCCATTCTCCTTTTTATTTATTTCTCTAGGTGTAAAAATTCCCTTTCATGATTAAATTTGTTACATAGGTACAGTTTGCACAGTTCTTGAAGTCATACATGTAATGTTAAACTCAAAACTCATAGGTGTGAAATTTATAGGATTTGGTGATTATGAACTTATGTTTAGTGCTTTGCTACAAGAATTTTTACACATGATCTGGGTCACAGATATGCTCATTGATTCAACTTTAAGATATTAATTCATTTTATATTATATGATTTAAATTCCTTTTTCAGGAATAGAAGCTCGGGGATTTATATTTGGGCTCTTATCGCATTGGCAATTAGAGCAAAGCTTGTTCCATTAAGAAAACCAAGGAAATTTCCTAGTATTATTTCTTCAATTTTGTATTAGTTTCACCTAATATGTCCTGGGATATATGTGTGCTAGGTCCAATGACATAGTCATTGATGAGTTTTTATGTTCTTCTTTAATAGTCTAACTATTTATATTTGAATTATGTTTGAATCATTGATGAGTAGATGTATGATTACATAAGCATTTATTATATGTGGAATGAATTTGAGATTTTATGGATGATTTGAGGCATGATAAACCCCTAGGTGGTATATAGGCTAGAAACTTGTGATGCAACTCCCATGAGGCTTATCGGTGAAAAATTTCACGAGCCTAGGAGTTACAGCGAGAACTTGTTTTCTTGATTCATAGGTGTAAACAATGCCACCTACCCTAGTTTTTAAATCAATTGTAGGTCATTAATTCGATCGATTAATACTTCAACTTCGATGTTATTAATGCAAACTTAGTATTAACACAAGGAATTAATAAATTTTTTAGACAAGATAAATTCTTTATATAATAAACCCCCAGGACGGTATATAGGTTGGAAACTCGTGATGCAGCTCCCGTGAGGCTTATAAGTGAAAAATTCCACAAGCATAGGGGTTACAGCGAGAACTTGTTTTCTTGATTCACAGGTGTAAACAATGCCACGTACCATAGTTTTGAAATCAATTGTAGGTCATTAA
>JAOQML010146672.1:0-14834 GCA_027568935.1 Erythroxylum urbanii | reverse complement strand
TAACTCTCATAAAGTTGTTTTCTTTTTTATTGTAGGCCGTTGGATTAAAATTCTACCTACCTGAGGACTTCTTTGATGTTGGAGAAACTTGTAGAGCATTAAATTAGCATAATCCAAGTTTAACTAATGTCATTGTCATGCATTTGAGTTGTCAGTGGGACAATTCACGATCATCATGAAAATTCAGGAGATTTTTGGTGGGACGTTTAGAATCTGGATGGGTAGTTTATGGGTATGCAGGTGATTTTTCATTATTTCTTATCTTCATCCACATGGCTCGTTCTATTTGTTGCCTTAATGACTTTGAAACTTGTCAATATCCTAATATAACGACCATTCTTTAGCTGAAATTTGCTAGCTATCGAAGTTTGACGATCATGGCTTATCTATGTGATTGTTCATTGTTTGCTGTATTTTGACTTCTTCTTGGCAATATTACAGGTACAATGTTTCTCAATAATTAGGAGAGGATAAGAATGGGGATGGAATTGAGAGGGATACATATATCTTTGGTCTTACTATTTCTTTTGATATAGCCTTCTAACGATAGTAGCTGTTTCAATCAGGCAACTTCTGTTGGTCATATGAGAATCTAAAAAATGCAATCTAGTTACACTTACGATTTCATTATTTTTGGAATTATGATATCATCAACAATCACATGGAAGGTAGCATTACTAGGTCCTTCAGTCAAAACATTTGCTAGTTGGTTACTATGTGAATGCCATATTGCCATATGGCAAGAAGCAACGGGGACTTCTCAACAAGCTCTTCTGGTCACAGATAATAAATACAAACATCAATTCCTTGAAAACAAAATAGAAAAACCCAAGTATGTCTACCTACTACCTAGCCAAGCCTAGTGTGAACTGGAAAAGCAACACGTAACTGAGGAGCTAACAACAGTTTTAAAATTGTGGAACTTTATCAGATAATTTTAAACCTGATTGATTTTTTAAAGTGTGTCTTGTCTTTTCACAAAAAGTTATGGACACTCTTAAAAGCTTCATGGTAGGTTTTTCTTCATTTATTCGTCTTTCATACTAAAGATACTGTTTGTCTCCGGCCCTCTCTCTTCCTCTTTCATGGTCGTTCCATCTCTTTCTTTGTTTTCTTTTCGATTTTCCGTTCTCTTCTTCAAGCTTGTAGGTGATGATCCGTTAATGTAAAGTTTCTACTCCATGGTATGCGTGTGTTCTCCATCATGCTTTCTCATTTGGGTATAGGTAAAAAATCAACGAGTTTAATCTAAACATTTGGACGTTAATAATCTTAACTTTAACATGAAAAAAACGTTGCATTATAACTCAACTCTAATGAAAAATTCAAATTAGTCTATTAAGTACCAGGTCAACGTTGACAGGACATTTCAAATTTATTTTTTTATTCAAATAAGTAGGCTCCATTTGCAACGTCATCATTACGAGACAAATAGGTCCTACTTTTTAAGTAAATTAAAAAATTATTTTTTAATAAATGAGTGGACCTATTTTCATATTATCGTGAACGATAATTTTTGTTAAGAGTGACTCTAACCCATCATTTTTGTTAAGTAGAGGTATTAAATGACTAGTAAACAAAACGATGAAGGTTTTATCGTCTTGTTTCCGACCCTCCTTAATTCATTCTCAGTGTGGAATTCGCCGCAGTAAGCATCGTCATTTATAAGTGAGTTACCATCTGTTTGGGATACAATCCGCCGCAATAAGTATCGTTGTTTATATGTGAATCATTGTTCGATCCTCCTCATTTTGCCACCTCTCCCCATTTTGCCTCCTCTCCTCATTTCATTCTTCGTGCGAAATCCGTCATCGTTTGTTTGGGAGAGAATCTGCCGTAACAAGTATCGTGGTTAATAGGTGAGTGTCTCAATTTTTTGATCATAAGCTACTTTTCATTGATAGGAAAATAACGTAGCAGTTTTCTAATTTACTTAATTTTGATATGACTATTTCTGCATCGTATAAAGAAGACGGAAAAACTTGGTGGCTATGTAATGTGATTGAATTACTGATTTTGAGAAATTAAGTGTTGCGTTAATATTGAGAAATTAAGATGAGATTTGATTTTGTACGTGGGTAACTATCATCATACTTGAACTAACAGTTGCTCTATTCATAGGTATTTAGCCACTCTTAACTATCGATTTTGCTTGTAAGAAGTATGTTCCGTGTTGTTATGTAGCCTTTTGTAAAAATGTATTGAATGGTATGCTGATTTTGCTTTCAGATGCTTGCTGTAAGATTCATTTTGTTTTATGATCTCTGGCAATGAAGTAGCTTTGCTATTATGTGATGATAATAGAGAGAGGCATCACGTAATTTTCTAGCTTTTAATTGTAAGTGGAATCTACTGTAGAAGAAATTTGTTGATTGATATTTTGCTCTTGCATCATCAAGAAGGACTGGAATGGATAAAGGAGTTGCATTTTTAGAGATTCATTTTAGGGTTTCAAGCATATGAGGTTTTAGTGATATGATTGGAGAGTCATGTGAGATGTTGAAGTGGCAATCTTTTAGGATTACAGTTGACATGATAACTTGGGGCAATGTCATGGATAACCACATTTAATTAACAATTTCATTATTTTCGATTGGCAGAAGTAAAGTTGAAGTAGTAGTTTCATCAACTGATTTACAGTTTATCACTTACAATCCAGAGTTGTGATATATGTTAATTTTGAAAGTACTTCTTGTAAAGTTTTGAGAATTTTCTTTGTAAAGACATTCCAGTCCTTGCTGATGAATATAGAATTTCTTAGGAGTTACTAAAATGCAAAGTTATGTGTATATTTCTACCAGGGCTACTTTGCTGGAATTGGCTATTAGTAAACAAGTTTATATCTTCAATTACAATAACTTATGATTAGAAGCATAGGGATAATTTAGCTAAACAATGGATTGATGTATGGTTCTTTACAGTTTCACTAATGTACTTAACTAATCAAAGTGGTTGTATGCTTCCTCATTTTGCTTTCTTTATCCTTTTCTTGACACCTTTGAAGCAAAAGACAACTAGTATATCCATTTTTTATATGCAGGAATAAAATAGCATGCTTATTTGGCCAAGCATGCAGATTATATTTTGCTTCCTTAATCAAGTGGCCATAATGTTCAATATCAACCTTACAAATGCTCTCTTTCAATGCTTTGCGGCTTATCTCGGTAGATGGACTTAGATTGTTGTTGATAAATAATAGAGTAGAGTCTTAGTGATTCACACACTGCATAATGCAAATAAAGTAGGTCTTTTAGTTGTTGTGGTTCAAAAAATTGCAAATTTTCTGCTTCTTTGTGTGTTGCAATCATCTTCACCTCCTCCTTTGTCTTGTCTTTGTCCTCACGAATTCAACGTCCTGATATATGATTTTAACATATCAACCCATCTTCATCTTCCTAAGTTATTTTGATACACATTGAAGGCCAAAGATTGCATTTTAACTGAATAATATATTATCTTATTATCATCTTTTAAGTATGCAGATGGAATCATTATCATCTACGAATATAACATTGAGTTCAAAGTCCGACAATGTCATTTGCTATTGTGGGCTAAAGGCCCTATTGAGGACCTCATGAAGTGGTCGTAATTTTGGCCGAAGGTTTTATGGATGCCCCAATTATCTGGTGAGAATTTATTATTATTAGATTAATGAAGTTGAATGTTAAACTTTGTTTAAGGTATGCTGTTTATGGAAATTGAATTGAATGTTGTAGGTTCGGAGATGCAAGTTTTTCAAGTGGTACGATGAAGAATTTAGTGAGAGAGTCGTTGAAGTGATTCAAAATTTAAAGAGTGATTTATCAATGTCAAAGGAAGAGGTTAAAAGAATCACAGCAAAGGAGTTTGAAGAACAAATAAATCTTTTGAAGGAGGACATACATTTATTGAGAAAAGAGAAAAAACAAATTAAGTGTATGTTAATGAACATTGCAATTGTAATATGGTTACTTATGGTTGTACTACTTTTTATTTGTAAATATGTTATAATGATATTGTATTGAATTTGAACAATGTGATGGTTGATATTAATTTCAGGTAGATTATGAAAATTTTGATTTTGGATATATAACTAATAAACAATGGTAATATTGTATAACAAATCATAATGGATATGTTGTATATGAATAATAAAATGTTGAAATTAATTATGTAACTCAATTGAATAAACAAATCGACTAGAAATAACCAATATATAACGGATAAGTTGTATAATAACTCACAATTCATATAATGAATATGTTGTATATGAATAATAAAATTGGTATATGAATTAATATGCAAAGAATAATTTGCATATGTTGTCAAATATGAAAAAAGGCAATGTAAGAGAGAGAGAGAGAGAGAGAGAGAAAGAGAGAGAGAGAGAGGGGTTGTGTAGGAAATCATATTAATTAACAAAAATATTTACATTGTATTTAAACAACATAAACATTCATATGTGTACAACAAAAAATCATTTACATTGTATGTATACAACTAATCAATATTTCCTTCATTTACACTACACTGCGTAAGATCTGTGATGATGAAGTCAATGATGTTCTCCTTGTATTTGCTTCAACTTGTAAACGTTGTAAAGTAATATTAGGACATCCTCTGAATCGTAAACCCCTTGGCTAAAACGATAATTGAAATATGTGTGGGTCAACATCTCCAAATTGGTCTATATGGGCATTTGCAGGTGTACCAACCTGCAAAATTGAAGAAAAAAATATTACAAACACACTTTGTAATTATTACAAGTTAGACAAATTGATAAAAAAGCTTACAATATTGTTTGGTTGAGTTAGTCCAACATTATCATTAACCAAATTCCCTTCGCTTAACTGTAGTTATAATGAAAAACATGTTTGTTAGTAATTAGTTCAAATAATAAGTAATATAAAATGGAAAAATTGTATACCTGTGAAGATCCCTCTGTTCTAACTTGATTGACATAATTATATACATTAGTAATTGCATGTTTATAAAATTATATTCATATGATTGAAGTTCCCTGTACACACCTGTGAAGAAGCCTTATCATTTTGACTTGATGTATTATTGTCACATTTTTTGGAGTTATGACTTTGAAGACTACATTTTTGGCATTTATGCACTTGCCCTTTCTGACTCGTTTTGTTTGGATTTTTCATCTTTTTCAGCTCATCTTGTTGTTTTCTTCTAGCAATTTTCGGTCTATCGAGCATAACCCTTTTAGGTGGAGGATGTATTAACTCAGCGTCACTTGAATGCCAGAAAATTTCGCCTCGTATTGGTTGTAACACATGTTCATACAAACTCAAGAAGTGACCTTTCTGATAGTACAAATCAACGAATGTCTCAACCTTTTGTCTCGAGTGATGGATTGCACTAATTGCATGCTTGCATGGATATCCATATAGGTCCCATGCCCTATAACTATGTGTATATTATCTACCGATCCTGACAGTATGCTGCCCATCACCCTTTGAAACTTCATAATCACCATCTCCATTCCATAGAATTCTCTATTGTATTGCTTCTTTCTTGTTTTTCTCCAACTTCTTTATTATCTTTGGTGTTATATCATACTTCCACCTAAGAACAAACTATTTCCTCTCGGTATGCCTCCTCATAACTATTATTCTAATAATCTCCAACATGCTAATCACTGCCCTCTCCCTAGCTATAGAATCCACCCAATGAAGGTTTCGTTCATGTTGTTATCAACAATGGGACATTTACTTTGAAAGGATTGTTAACATCTGGCCCACCTCTCTTTCGGATACTCAAGCAACACTGCGGCACATCCAGGGCTTATTCCGTCAACCCTCTTTAGTTATTCATCGAAATCTTGAACATACGTTGACCAAGCGCAATTCCAAAACTGCTTTCTTAGGTATTTTCTCTTCCAATTTGCAGACCAATTGTGATATATATATCTTGCACACATACGGTGATCTGCATTGGGCAAAGTGTCCTTAATTGCCCTAACTAATCCCTATAACAAATACAAAAGATATCAAATCATATTTCCTATAATTACCTTCAATCCAAAATTTGTTTACATACCTTCTACATATAAGATATAATTTTAATTCCTTGACCATCTTCTAATTCCAAATCAGATGATACCAAATTCATGAACCAAGTCCATGAATTTGTGTTTCCACTTTAACGATTGCCTAAACTGATGGAAACATTCCTCCATCACCATCTTTACCAACAACACTTAACAATTTCCCTTGAAATTTTGTCTTTAGGAAGCATCCATTAATCCCAAAAATTGGTCTCAAATGCTCTCGTTTCATGGCGTCGAAACAAATATACAATCGTTTGAATTGCAATATAAGAAAATATAAAAAAACTATTAACATACTACATAACATAACGTAATGAAGTACAACATAAACTTTATAACATAACTTACCTGTGGCAAGGAGCCCTGTTCATTTCTTGATAATTGAAACTCAATTGTTGACCTAGGATTGCTTACCTCCAACTCGTGTATATATCCTTGCATCTTTGCATATTCAGCAATGAATCTGTTGCTCTCTCTTTCCTTAAACTCTTCTTCGCTCTTCTACACATGCTTGAATTTACAAAAATATTTAGCTTCTCTCTACATTCTTCCACCATTTTCTTCGTTGTTATACTGGGCTTCTCTAAAATTTTATCCTTAAAATGTCTCATTAAGAATTTTGTAGAAACCAATTTAGGTATGTTTATAGTGAAGCAATTGTGATTAGGATTATATGTTTTCACCATTTAACATCGCTCATTCTTAATATATGCAGCATAAAAAACCCATTGGCATCCACCCATACAAACATACCTAATTTGAGTACTCTCACACTTTTTCAAACTAACATTATATCCTATATGTACTGCATAACAAAATCTTTAAATTCTTTTGCAGTCCCGTAATCCATTCCCAACCTCCACTCATGTCCAACCTCTACAGGATTATCCAAATTCTCTTCCATTTCTGCACCTTGTACCTCGCATTCTCATCCCTTTCTGCACCCCCCTCCATGTTCTCATCATCATCATCAATAGCATGGATAGGTGTGTCTACATGATGAGTTACATATACATCTGCAATCCCATGTTTTTGTATTAGGTTTACTAGCCTAATACAACTTTCATTTGAGTCGATAACTTTCAATGAGTCCTTTAACACCAAGCTCTCTATATTACGCTCTGTCAATTTTATCATATCCTAACTCCATTCCCATCTCATTTATTTGTCTGTTACTAACAAAGTCAACATCAACTTTATTAAATGTAGCAACATCCCCACCGACATATGTCAATTCAGGCTCTACTATAAAATTTCCACCATGAAAAAGCCTCATAATTCCATATTGAGCCATTAAAACCTATAAACATAAGCATACACACAAGTTTAAATGAAAAAAGCAATGCAGTGATTAAAAAAAAAGCAAGTTGATTATCATAAAATGTAAAACCAATGTAATCAAAACTATAACAACACATGGTGATCCCAATTTCTACCAGAAAATATTTTCTCCTAAAGACTGTATGAGCTACTATTTCAATAGATGACAACACTTGTTTGCATGTCCTCATTTTTAATTACTACCTATTGCCATGTTTATGAAATGAGAAAACAGAATGGAATTGCCCTATAAGTTTCTTCCTTTTTAAAGAGTTTACTGTTGAATTGTAAAAGCTTTCTCCCTAGCAATCCACAGTTCAATAATGATTAGCAGTCCATTTCTAGCAAATAACATGGTTGTAATATAGCAAGACAAAAATTTATCATTTTTTTCATGCAATTTCAAAATATAAATTTTAGGCAAGTTCATTTATTATTTACTTTAAAGAATTCTCAGCTCTAGATGTTTGTTTCAACCCAATCTCCTTACCCTTTCAATGTAATCGTATAAAGTATGGTGGAAAGCTAATGGGATCCACCAATGAAGTCATGCCCCTCCATTTAAATGGCACTCTCAGTCAAATGCTTAAGTCCTACGAAGCTTTATCTAAAACATTTACTATGATCCCAATTCAAGTTTGGAAGAATAAAATTGGCTTGATTAGTCTAATCTAGTATGTATTAAGTAGCCTAAACTATTTGAGTTTTAATGCTTATATAGCCTAAACTATTTCAGTAAATTTAGATTTCTGACATTTCACCATCTGTAAAGTTGCAAATTAAGCAAAAACATATACATTTACTGCACTTCAATGGTGCATACTGACATATCCATCAAATTTCTACTGAAATATTCAATTACATGCAAATGCTTAATTGGACTTATTACTATATGATTCCCTGAGTATTCTTTGATACAAATACAAATTACAAATGCTGGATTCTCTAAGCAAAAGAAGAATCAAGATGCATTACATAATTGTCAATGCTAAAGAAAATTCTTGATGGAAAAGCCGAAAAATGAAATTAAAGAATGGATGGACAGTAGATGTCCAAGACCAACTTTTATAACTCCTAATTGCCTTCTTCCATTTGCAAAAAGCTTAAAAGGAAAATGTTTCCCCTAAAAGATTATTTGTTGGAGTACTAGGTTACCCAAAACTAGCAAACCTAAATAGTATGGAACTAAATACATTTGCGATGCAGAGTGATGTTTAAAACTCTAACTAAAGCTAACAAAAAAGCATAAAAATCATAACAACAACGAGACCACAATGGGGACCAGAAACAAAGCAAACAAATAAACATTTGGGGCCACACCCAACACTAAGTAATGGCAACATCCATTATCTAACATACACCAACAAGAAGGAAGCATCCCCACACACAAACATATCTAATAGACACCAATAATAAAACCTGACATACCTCAGTTAACTCAAAAACTTCGATGCTCAACAATGAAGACTTCTCTCGATGATTCCAGACCACCATGTTGCGCGATTGGTATTCCCTCTACCAACTTCATCGTCGGTGACCAATAATGCTAGAGAACAAAGAAGACGGTGAAGAACGATGAGACAGTAATAACAACACTATCATTTCCACATCTAATATGTTTACTTAATTATCAAAATTATTTTAACTAATTCTTTGTTAACCTAATCGTTGTTTTATTAAATTAATCACATGATTAGGGTTAAGACACTTATTAGACATGTAATCCTAAGGTTATCCATTTAAGGTTAACGATAATATAAAAGTAGGTCCCACTTGTTTATTAAAAATTATTTTTAAAATTTAATTAAGAAGTGGGCTCCATCTACCTTGTCAATGATGACATGGCAAATGGGGCTCACTTACTTGAATAAAATAATAATTTTGAATTGCATTTAACAGACAAATTTGAATTTTCCGTTAAGGTTGGGTATAATGCAACGTTTTTTAAATGTTAAGGTTAAAATTGTTAACTTCTGAATGTTTGGTTTGAACTTGTTAATTGGTGAAAAACATTAGGTCAAAGGTGACCCTTTTGCCTTTGGGTATATATTAGTTTCTTTCTTCAGCAACCAAGTCAAAACTAGCGAAGATGGGTTTTGGGGTGAGTTTTATTTGATTTGACTAAAGGGAAAATTTTGGTTTGGTTCACAGTCTATAAGTTATTTAACTGGTCAGTTTTTACTTTCAATGGTTAAAAATTAAAACCAAACTGGAAACTATTCTGATTCGTACTTAATTTGGTCGAATCGGCTGATCAGATCTCATTTTTATATCAGTGGATCTATGAAATGTTCATTTTTTTGTCATTACTTGGTCTTTTGGCATTGTATGAGAAGATCTTACCAATGTTTTCATGAATGGATGACTCAATTTATTGCATCATCAAAAAGGAAGAATGGAGAATGATTTGATCACATCTTATTCCTTGCAATGGCTTTTTGTCTTCCTATTTTGCTTTAATTTAATACTAAAAATAGAAAGCCACTTTTAATTTTATACACTTCTAATTTTTCAAGAGTTTGAGTAAATCCTTTTAAGTTAGGTTTCGAACCGATCCTCTCAATTAAAATTAAAATTAAAATTTGTTACGGTCCAATTGCAAGATATGAGACTTAAGTCTCACATTAGTCATATGGGGGCTGATGTGGGGTTTATATAGGTTTATGGGCTCTCCCACCCTTTAAGCTAGCTTTTGGGGTTGGGCTCTCCCATAAGACCTGTCAATTGATATCAAAGTCAATACCACTCCTCCGAGTCCTCATGCCATGTGTAGTGATGACAGTATTGTAGTGTTTACCTAGGGTTAGAAAAGGTCTAGTGCACAATCAGCCTGGGCTACAGAGCGTGGTGGAATGTTACGGTCCAATTATAAGATATGGGACTTAAGTCCCATATCGATCATATGGGAGATTGATGTGGGATTTATATAAGCTTATAGGCTATCCCATCCTTTAAGCTAGCTTTTGAGGTTGAACTCTCTCATAATACCTATATCAAAATTCTATCAATTCGAATTAAGTAAGACCAACACGGAGTTGTCATTCCTAGCTTCAATCATTCCCATCAACATTTTAGATGAATTGTAGCTCTTTCTTACTATTTCTCAAAACTTGCAACCTTTTAAGATGAGAGGCTCGCAAGATACTTGCTCTATAAATTGAACCATCCTTATCTTAGCCTTTATGGCTTTTGATTTTATCGTACATGTGGGGTGACTTTCTTATCCACGTCAATGGTGTGCTTGCCTTTGTGGTTCTAATTCATGCCGCTTTGTCACGAGATTATGTCGCATGGAAGCAAAGTTTTGTTTTTCATACTGTACTAGCCGGTAAACAGTATAAAAAGTAATGTTCCGGTACTAGCCTATACCAAACTGTTTCGGTTGATACCGGCCGATATTCAAAATACCAACCAAATACCGGTCGGTATAGAAAATTTTAAAAATTGAGGGAGTTTTTTTGCAAAAAAATATTAAACCCTTCTTCCACTACCTTTAACTCGACGTTTCCCTGCATCTTTCTT
This sequence comes from Erythroxylum urbanii, assembly GCA_027568935.1. Taxonomy (NCBI): domain Eukaryota; kingdom Viridiplantae; phylum Streptophyta; class Magnoliopsida; order Malpighiales; family Erythroxylaceae; genus Erythroxylum; species Erythroxylum urbanii. The sequence goes on along the minus strand of JAOQML010146672.1, from coordinate 3,946 downwards.
CTTCATTTTTTTCTCTTTCATTTTCTCTCTCACAAACTCACACTCTCGCTCTCTCTTTTATTCAAAAAATCACACTCTCTCACTCACCCCCTCCCTCCCACACACCTAACGTTCTCCTTCTTCTTCCTCTCATTAGTTTCTCTCTCACACACTCACTCCCTCTCTTCTTCACCGTCGCCGCTTGTCGCTCTACGACCGTCTGGTGACCACCACCGCACCCCCAACAACTGTCTGACGCCACCCACTGCCCTCCCGATGCCAAATCTGAAAAACTGAAGTAGATTTTTGATTTTGTGGGTGTATTTTTTGCTCTTAAATTTGAAAATCAAATTCATTGTATTTGGTTATTTGGGTATGTTTTGTGATGGAAATTGATGGAAATTATTGGTATGTTTTGTGATGAAAATTATTGGAATAAAATTTGTTGGAAATTATTGGAAATAAAAATTGTTTATGTATGTTGAAAAATAAATTCATTGTATTTGGTTATTTGTGTATGTTTTGTGATGGAAATTGTTGGAAATTATTGGTATGTTTTGTGAAGAAAATTGTTGGAAATTATTGGAAATGAAATTTGTTTATGTATGCTTTTGTAATCGTTGAATTGAAATTGTTGAAAATGAATGTGTGATGGTTGAAATTGTTGGTTGTTGGAAATGGAATTGTTAGTTATTGGAAAGAAAATTGTTGAAAATTTGGAAATAGAAATTGTTTATATATGTTTTGTGATGTTTGAAATTTTGAATTGAAATTGTTTAAAATTGTTGGAAATGAAATTGTTGAAAATTATTGGGAATGGAAAATGTTAGAAATGGAAATTGTTTATGTATATTTTGTAATGGTTGAATTGAAATTATTGGAAAATGTTATAAATGAAATTGTTGGAAAATTTTGAAATTAAGAAATGAAAATTGTTATAAATTGTTGAAAATTGAAATTATTTATGTATATTTCATTATTTTGTGAATTGTGAATTTCTGATGGTTAAAATTGTCGGTTGTTGGAAATGAAATTGTTAGTTGCTAGAAATGAAATTGTTGGAAATTTGGAAATAGAAATTGTTTATGTATGTTTTGTGATGTTTGAAATTTTGAATTGAAATTGTTCAAAATTGTTGAAAATGGAATTGTTGAAAATTATTAGGAATGGAAAATGTTGGAAATGAAAATTGTTTATGTATGTTTCATAATGGTTGAATTGAAATTGTTGGAAAAAGTTATAAATGACATTGTTGAAATTAAGAAATGAAAATTTTTAGAAATTGTTGAAAAATGAATTTGTTTATGTTTATTTCATTATTTTGTGAATTGTGAATTTGTGATGATTCAAATGTTGGTTGTTGGAAATGAAATTGTTAGTTGTTAAAAATGAAATTGTTGGAAATTTGGAAATAGAAATTGTTTATGTAAGTTTTGTGATGTTTGAAACTTTGAATTGAAATTGTTTAAAATTGTTGAAAATCATTGGGGATGAAAAATGTTGGAAATGGAAATTGTTTATGTATGTTTTGTAATGGTTGAATTGAAATTGTTGGAAAATGTTAAAAATTATTTATGTATGTTTTGTGATTGTTAGAAATGGAAATTGTTTATATATGTTTTATGTAATTATTTTTTTGAATAATTGAATTGTTTGTTTTTTACTTATGGTGAATTGTGTTCGATGAAATTGAATTATGTATGATGTATAAGTTATATATGTGTTCTTTATTTTGATATATGCATTATTTTTACAGATAAATAGAAGAAAGTTCAAGTACTCTTGATCAAACTACTTAAGGAAGATACAATGATCTAGCTTAGGCTCATGTTGCATTGGTTTCCAATATGAGGAACCATACTATTTGCTTGTTTTAAAACAAATATTTGAAAGGTGGAGGAATAACCCAATTAAAGAAGCATTTAGCTGGGGTTAAAGGAAATGTGAAACTATGTAAAAAAGTAAGCCATGATTTAAAGTGATAGATGAAAACTTTGCTTGAAGAATATCAACATGAGAAAGACATAAGGAAAAGGTTGAATTTTAAAATTAGTAATGGAATTTCATTTGCTGGTTTTCGTGATGATTGTGGAAATATTGAAGGTGGTAGTAGTAGTGGTAATGGTAGTGGTAGTGATAGTGTTTCATCCCAGGCCTAGCAAGAAGATAATGTCACACCTGCACCTGATACTAGGAAAAAAAGAAGACAGGTGACTAGTTTCTTTGCACCTCGAACAACTCCTAAAGCCCAACCGTTAATTCGTAGTGCAATGCAATCAAGAGAAGCGACTCATAATGTCAATATGGCAGTAGCTAGATGGTAGTATGATATAGGTTCATCATTCAATGCTTCACAGTCTTACTATTATCAACGTATGGTGGATGCAATAGCCTCTTATGATCTGGGATACAAAGCTCCTTCAATTGATGACTTAAGAGGTAAACTTTTGAGTTATTCTGTTTCTGAAATTAGAAGTTATTTAGCATAAAGAAGAGTGAATTGAACTACTTATGGATGTTCAATCATATGTGATGGTTAGACAAATCGGAGACAATAGCCTATTATTAATGTTTTGATTTATTCTACAAATGGTTCTATGTTTTTGAAATCTATTGATACATCTGGCCTTATTAGGAATACTGAGACTTTGTTTGCGATATTTGATGAAGTTGTGAATGAAGTAGGGCTAGAAAATATTGTTCAGTTTATTACTGAAAATGATTCCGCTTATAAAGCAGCAGGAAAGAGGTTACAGAATACGTATAATTCTTTTTTTCAGATTCCTTGTGATGCACATTGCATTGACCTAATGCTGGAGAATATAACAAATCCTAGGTATTTTCCTATTATTGATGAGACTATGTAGAAAGCAACAAAGGTGACCAAGTTTATCTATAATCATGCATGAGTTTTGAATTTGATAAGAAAGAAATTTACCAATAGTAGAAATTTGTGTTGCCCTGTTGTGACAAGGTTTGCAAAAAATTTCTTATCAATTCAATCTTTTGTTTTAATGAAGAAAGAGTTAAGACAAATATTTACAAGTGATAAGTGGGTTGCATCTCAGCATGCTAGGTCTAATGCTAGATTGGAGCTTTCCAATATTATACTAGAAGATAGAGAATTTTGGTCTTAATGTCAATTTGTTATCCGAGTTTGTGAGTCTTTGGTAAGGGTGCTTCGATTGGCTAATAGTGAAGAAAAGCCAACAATGGGTTATTTTTGGATGCCATGGAAATAGCAAAGGAAGCAATCAAGGCCAATATGAAACATAGGCCTTCTTTGTATATATCGTATCTTCAATCATCAATGAGAGATGGGAAAGACAACTTTCTTCTCCTTTGTTTGCAGCTGGGACATTTTTTAATCCTAGTGTATATTTCAAACTGGATTTTACAAAGAAAGCTGAAGTGGGTAGAGGAATATTATTCACTATTACAACAATTGTTGGGCAAGAAATAAAGCAAGATCTTTTAAGCTCACAAATAGAGCTTTATAAGTTGTATTCCGAGGATATGGATTGTCGTTTCCTATTCGACAAAGAACAAAACTTTCTCCAGGTATTTGCTGTTTCTTTTTTCTTATTTATTGGAAAGTAATTGTCACTTCATTTTGTTTGTCACACTACTTTTGTTATCTTACGATTTACAGTATTTTGGTGGGATCAATTCGAAAATGGTGTTCTAGAATTACAAAGGTTTGCAATTCGAATTTTAAGTCAATGTGTGAGTGCAAAGGGTTGTGAACGAAACTGGAGCAAATTTGAATTTATCCATTCCAAGAAAAGGAATATATTAAAGCACAAGAGATTAGGGATGTCAATGGGTCGGGCCGGACCCCGCCGAGGGTCCGCGTGGGCTAGGATGGGCTGGCCCGTGGCTTTGCCCACCGGTGGGCTAGCTGGCCTATGGTCGGCCAGTGGCTCGCCGGGCTACGGATGGGCCGGCCCGGCCCGACCCATATATA
>JAOQML010146644.1:0-14836 GCA_027568935.1 Erythroxylum urbanii | reverse complement strand
CCGATCTATCATTTAGATTGGAAGTTGTATGTATGGAGTTGAATGTTGGATTCGGGTCTTATATATATATATATATATATATATGGACAGATGAGATAAAAATAGAGAATAAGGGTTAAAATGTAGTCTAAAACGTCAAGGCATAAACTGCATTGATCTAGGCACAATTAGACAAAAATGTCTTCATAAAAGTTGTAGATCCTTTTCTTAGCTTTCTAATGACATAAAGTTTGAAATTTTTGGATTTATGTATTGAAAGTTATGTAGTTTTAAAGTGGGTGTGTGCAACAGGAAAGCGTGACTCTCTTCTTCATTTCTTCTCCCGCATGCCCATGCGTTCTTCCCACACATCCGTGATTTCTTTGTCCCTGTCGCACTCCTATGCATTCTTCCCGCATGCTCGTGACTCTTCTCCTTTTTACTTTTCTATCTTATTTTTGTTATTTATTTGTAGATTATTTGTTTTAATGCATAATTTAATTTATTTTCATGTTCATTGTATTCTATGTTAATTTATTTAAATTGTTGGGTAACTGTTCTTACTCCTTCTATAAATTTCATTTAATTATATAATTATTTAGTAAATTATTTATTTATTCTATTATTATTTGTTTATATTAATTCATGACTTCTTTTAACTTATTTTCATGTCCAACTCATTCTAGGCTATTTTAATTAAATTGTTTGTGTATTTGTTTTGCTCCCTCCAAGGAATTAAATTCTTTTATTTTGATATTAATTTTATTTATGATTATTTTTATCTAAAAGTACCCCAAATTTTTTGCACCTTGTTGCCATCAAATAGGAACGGAGACCCGGGGCTAAGATCTTTGGTATCAGAGCCCACAGTTTTTAAGGAATTCTTAGGCTTAGAATATGTTATGCTACGAATTATTATGCTATGTGATTAATTCTTATTGTGTTAAATTGATTGATTGCGTTAAGTGACTTGCATATCATGCATACATGTAGGACATAACATTTAAAATGAAAATAAGCTAAATGATAATAGTTTATTAAAGGAGCAAAATGCCACCTCGTAGAAGAACATAAGGAGTTTTGTAAGGAACTACTGCATCAGATTCTCTATCGAGAGATGAGGGAATTGATGAGACTAAAGCCCCAGCGATTGCTGAGGTAATAGAAGGGCAGGCTAGTGAGCCCTCTCAACCATAAATACAGGAATCTCCTCTTCCACCAGAGCAGATGCCTAATCCTTTTGATCCCAAAATGTTCCAAGCATTTGATCAGGCTTTTGTTCAAGTCATGGGTCAGATTCCATCCACTTCCACTCCAGCATCGGTTAAGAAAGGAAGACAATTTGATAAGTTGAGGAAATACGGTGCAGTGGATTTTTATGGAACAACTAATCCAGAGGAAGCTGAGATATGGTTGAGGAAGACTGAAAGAATATTAGAACAGATGGATTGTGAAGATGAAGAAAAAATGATGCATGTTGTGAGCTTGCTATAGGGTGATGCCTTGCATTAGTGGGAAAGCATATCAGGGAACCAGTTTAAATCACCAGTGTTAACATGGACTGATTTTCAAGCTGCTTATAAAAAGACGTATCTGTCTGAGGTGTACATTCAACAGAAATAGAGGGAGTTTTTGAGCCTCACTCAGAGGGAGATGATGGTGAGTTAGTATGAGTGCAGGTTTACACAGTTATCTAGATATGTAGCTGAGTTGATGGTGAGTAAAGCAGCAAAGTGTCGAAGATTTGAAGTAGGTTTGCATTTGGCCATTAGAGAAAAAGTGATAGTGCAGAAGTTTTATGACTTTCAACAATTGGTAGAGGCTGCCTTGAGGGTTGAAAATGTGAAGAACATAAAGAATGCAGTGAATAGAAAGAGAAAGGGAAGAGAACAACTTAGTTGGGGAGGTAGTATGCCTGTGCTAGGAAGCAGTGCCAAGACTTTCCCTACACCGTCTGAGGTTCGAAGCACCAGCTCAAGTAGACCTAAACTGACGAGAAGTATTTCTCTCCAAGCCTCGACTATAGGAGGTGGCAGAAGAGGAGAGGGGAACAAGCCATCCTATCCAAAATGTGACCATTGTGGAAAATTCCATAAAGGTGAGTGTTATCGACTGACAGGAGCTTGCTTTAATTGTGGAGAAAAAGGGCATATAGCCAAGGAGTGTCCACAGTATATAAGAAAAGAGGGAAATCAGATGCAAGCTTCAAGAAGGACTGAAACTGTGGGAGTTAAGTCGGCAATTGAAGTGGATAGTTCTGGTACGGTTAAAAAGGTAAATCCTCCAGGAAGACCGAAGGGGTAAGCAACAGTTAGAGCATTTGTAATGACGAGGGAGGAGGCAGAAACAGCTCCAAAAGTTGTGACTGGTACGGTTAAATTATTTCATGATAATGTTATTGTTTTAATTGATCCGAGGTCTACCCATTCATTCATCTCATCAGGTACGATTTTGCATAATAGAAATTTAAGTCTTTTTGATAGTTCTCTGATAGTTAGTACCCCGATTGGCCATTATGTCATTATTAGTAATATTTATCAAGGGTGTGAAATCAATGTTAGTGAGGTGACATTAGTGGTGGATTTAATGTCATTGGAAATGAAAGGGGTTTGATGTGATTTTGGGTATGGATACCTTAGAAAAATATAGTGTCAACTTGAATTGTAAACAGAAGATAGTAAAGTTTGTACTGGATAAAGGTAAAAAGGTAGTGTTTGTGGCAGATAAGAGAGCAAGCCCATCTAAATTTATTTTGGCTCTAATAACAGAGAAAATGATGAAGAACGGGAATGAAACATGCTTGGCATATACGGTAGAAACGAAAGCAGATGAAGACAAGTTAGAAAATATTCCAGTAGTCAAGGAATTTCTAGATATCTTTCCAGAGGAATTACCAGGACTACCACCACACAGAGAGATCGAGTTCACCATAGAGCTTCTTCCAGGTATTGCACCAATCTTTATTCCACCTTATAGAATGGCTCCAGTAGAATTGAAGGAACTTAAAGAGCAGTTAGAAGAATTATTGGAGAGAGATTTTATCAGGCCTAACTCTTCATCTTGGGGAGCCCAGTTTTTTACGTTAAAAAGAAAGATGAATCCTTGAGGATGTGTGTGGATTATAGAAAGCCCAATCATGTAACTATTAAGAACAGATATCCCCTCCCACGCATAGATTATTTGTTTGATCAACTACAAGGAGCAAAAGTCTTCTCTAAGATAGACTTTAGATGGGGTTATCATCAATTGCGAATAAAGGAGTCCGATGTATTAAAGATTGCTTTCAGAATATGATATGGGAATTTTGAATTTTTGGTTATGCCCTTTGGATTAACTAATGCTCCTACAACTTTCATGGATTTAATGAACAGGGTCTTCAAGCCTTTTTTTAGACCAATTTATTATAGTCTTTATTGATGATATATTGGTTTATTCTAAGAGTGACAAGGAGCATAAAGAACATTTAAGGATTGCCTTGGAGACACTGAGAAAGAAAGAGTTGTATGCTAAATTTGATAAATGTGAATTTTGGTTAAGAGAAGTGACATTTCTTGGACACATCATTTCAGAAAAAGGAGTACATGTGGATCTACAAAAAATAGAAGCTGTTGTAAAATGGGAAGCACCCAAGAATGTAGCAGAAGTGAGAAGTTTCTTAGGATTAATTGGCTACTATAGACGATTTGTAGAAGGTTTTTCCATTATAGCAGCTCCACTTACAAAATTGATAAGGAATAATCAGAAGTTTGTATGCACAGAAGAATGTTAGAAGAGTTTTGAGGAACTGAAGAAGAAACTCACAACTGCACCAATTATGACTTTACCTTCTGGTAGTGATGGACATACAGTATATAGTGATGCTTCAAAGAAAGGATTAGGGTGCTTGTTGATGCAAAAGGATAAAATGATTGCGTATACTTCCTGACAATTAAAACCCTATGAAATGAACTATCCCATGCATGACTTGGAATTGGCTGCTATAGTCTTTGCATTGAAAATATGGAGACATTACCTATATAGAGTCACCACCAAGGTATTTACAAACCACAAGAATCTTAAATATTTGATGAGCCAGAAAGAGTTAAATTTGAGGCAAAGAAGGTAGTTAGAATTATTGAAAGACTATGACTTGATGATAGGCTACCATATGGGGAAAGAAAATGTAGTCATGGATGCACTGAGTAGGAAATCTAGTATGGCACATATGAAGACGATATATCTACCTTTGTTGAAGGAATTAGCGAAACTTAAGGTGAAGTTGAGACAAGTTGAATATGGTGGTATATTGGCTAATTTTAGAGTAAGGCCAGTATTGAAGGAAAAGATTAAAAAATTACAGGAACAAGATGAATACTTGAGCAGGCTTAGAGAAGGAATTGAAAATGGTAAGTCTTTGGAAATAGAAGTAAGAGAAGATGGACTGATGGAAGTAGGAAACAGACTGTGTATTCCAAATATGCAAGAGTTAAAGTATGAAATTTTAGATGAGGCGTACAATGCTCCATATGCAATGCATCCGGGAAGTACAAGAATGTACAGAGATTTAAAAGAACATTTTTGGTAGCGAGGAATGAAGAAAGATATTGCTGAGTATGCTGGAAAATGCTTGGTATGTCAACAAGTCAAAGCAGAACATCAAGCACCCGCTAGTAAGCTTAAGCCCTTGTCTATTATTGAATGGAAATGGGAAAAGTTGACTACGGATTTCTTAATGGGATTACCGAGGCCCAGCAGGAAGCATGATGCAATATGGGTGATTGTTGATAGGCTAACTAAGTCTGCACATTTATTGCCAATTAAATAGACAGATTCTTTGAATTCTTTGGCCAAGAAATATATAGACGAAATAATTAGACTTTATGGGATTCCTAGTTCCAGAGTCTTGGATAGAGATCCAAGATTCACTTCTAGATTTTGGGAAAGTTTGCAAGAGTTTTTGGGAACCAAGTTACATTTTAGCACAGCTTTCCATCCGCAGACAGATGGTCAATTAGAAAGGACAGTAAGGACATTGGAGGCAATGTTAAGAGCTTGTGTAGTAGACTTTAAAGGTTCATAGGATGAGTACCTACCTTTGATTGAGTTTGCTTATAATAATTCATATGACTTCGGAATTCAAATGGCACCTTATGAAACTTTGTATGGTAGGAGGTGCAGAACCCCTATTTGTTAGGACGAGGAAGGTGAAAGAGAACTTTTAAGACCTGAGTTGGTACAAGCTACAGTCGACAAGATTAAATTGGTGAAGCAGAGGCTCAAAGTGGCTCAAAACAGGAAGAAGAGTTATACAAACACACACAGGAAGGAGATAGAATATGAAATTGGAGACAAATTATTTCTTAGAGCTTCGCCATGGAAAAGAGTATTAAGATTTGGTAAAAAAGGGTAAACTCAATCCAAGATATATAGGCCCTTATGAGATTATTGAGAAGATTGGGACTCTCGCCTACAAGTTAGCTTTGCTGCTAGAGTTATCTAAAATTCATAATTTCTTCCATGTATTAAAGCTGACAAGATATAGATTAGATCCTTCGTATATAGTTCAATCTTCAGAAGTGCAATTAAGGGAGAATTTAACTTATGAAGAACAACCAGTGGCAATCCTAGATTCAAAAGAAAAGGTCTTGCGGAATAAGACTGTGAAGCTGGTAAAAGTTTTGTGGAAGAACCATGCAAGAGAGGAAGCAACATGGGAATTTTTGGAAGACATGAAAGAGAAGTATCTACACCTATTTGTGGACTCAGGTAAGAATTTCGAGGACGAAATTCTTTAAAGAGGGGAGAAATGTTGGGTCCCAATTTTTCTTAGGATTTATTTTTATTAAATTATCAAGCATGAAAATAAATTAGAATTTATGAATTAGAAAATTTTTAGAGTTTAATATGGTCTATTATGAATTTTAATATGTTTGCATGAATTAAAAAGAAAGAATTAAAATTAAGTGCAGGAGTTAGTATGAATTTGATTTAATAAGGAAGGGTAAAATTGAAAAGTTAAAAATTGTCTTAAACAAATAAGATAAAGAAGAGAAGAAGGAGTCGTGAGAGTTAAGAAACAAAAAGAAAGTGAGAGTCGTGGAAGAGACTAGAAGAAGAGAAGGAGAAAGAAAGGGAAGAAGAAGGAAAGAAAGAAAAAGGAGAAAGAAGAAGAAGGAAAATTTTAGGTGAGTTTTTAAGTATTCTTTGCCTATTCTTTTTGTTTTGATAGATGAAGGAAGTAGAGAAAGTAGGTTTTATGTGATAAAAATGAAGAGAGAGAAAGAAGAAGAACAAGAGCTTTATGTTCTTGGATTTTTATGACTTTAGTTAGATCTTAGTTTTTTGAGTTAGAAAAATCAAGAATAGATCAAGCTTAAGCTCATTCATGGATAGTTACAGTTAAGGAAAGCTTCTTTCGTATGTGTTGATTAAATGAAAATATATGTTTTTGAAGGGAATCAAGCTAGTTGAAGTCAAGAGTAAGGAGAAGAGCAAGTTTGATATTGGAAGTATCAAGTGAAATAAGTGGATAATATGTTTATAGTTTTGTGATGATGAGTAAAAATATTTGTGTGTATGAATGCTATAAATGTTTGTCTTGGCTCATTGTGAACGTAGGAAAATTTTTCTCTAAATTTATATCATGTTTGTTTGTATAATTGTGTTGTTTTATGCTAAGGAGAAACTTAAGAAGCATGAAAAATATGATTATGATATGTATGCATATGAAATCTGTTATGTGGGTAAGAGAGATACCATTTTGTTCGTCACGTGCATATCAACTTAAAGCCTTCTCCCAGCTGCTTGCTTATGGCATATGAGCTCTAAAAAATGGACTCATTTTGTTCATGGTGTAAACTTTAGTTTTGCCATTGCGTTCTATGGAATTCTCTTGAGCCATTTTGTTTGTGCATTACATCCTAAATTGTTGGATATGGAAGATGTTCGAATGACATTTTGTGATGATTGAATGAAAAATATGAGCTCAATTGTGTGGTAATGTGTTTCAGATATATGTGAAAGTCTTAAATTTTCAATGTGATAAGTTAAGTCTAACATGTGGTTTATATATATATACTTGATTGCGTGTGGCTCGTTATCGCTGGCTATAAACATATTAGCCACTAAGCTTCCTCGCTCATCCCACTATTTTTCCACTCATCAAGTAAAGAAAAAGCATATCAACAATAAACTTTGCAAAACTTTGGTAGACTCTGAGGATCTTTAACAATAGTAACTTAACTAGTTAGTTCGGATCACTTTTGGCACTTTAGAAGCATATTAAGCATAAACATTCATGATTGTATTTTGTATTGTGCTACTGATGTGATTTGGATATGAAATTTGAAGTTGTGTTAAGACTCTGCTTCATTGAAAGTTTATAGTAAAAGTTGCAGAAATTCTCTTATGATTATGTGTAGAATTTTCTTTTATGTTGTATTGACAATGTGGCTGGGAATAAGCTTTCTATTTGTGAGATGATTTTTGGATGGATGTTCTTAAGTACAATTGTTTAGATTGGAAGTTGTATATATGGAATTGAATGTTCGATTCGGGACTTGTGGTTGTAGATGAGAGAAAAATAGAGAATAAGGGTTAAAATGTAGTCTGAAACTTCAAGGCAATAACTACATTGATCTAATTAGACAAAAGTGTCTTCATGAAATTGTAGATCTTTTTCTTAGCTTTCTAACGACATAAAGTTTGAAATTTTTGAATTTATAGATTGAAAGGTTTATGGTTTTGAAGCAGGTGTGCACAACAGGAAAGTCGCGATCGTGCATAAACATGATCGCTACTCTCTTCTTCATTTCTTCTCTCGCATACCCATGCGTTCTTCCCGCACGCTTATGACTTCTTTGTCCCTCTCGCATGCCTGTGACTCTACTCCTTTTATTTTTCTGTTTTATTTTCATTATTTATTTGTAGATTATTTGTTTTAATGCCCAATTTAATTTATTTTTATGTTCATTGTATTCTATGTTAATTTATTTAAATTGTTGGGTAACTGTTCTTACTCCTTCTATAAATTTTATTTAATTATATAATTATTTAGTAAATTATTTATTCATTATATTATTATTTGTTTATATTAATTCATGACTTCTTTTAACTTATTTTCATGTCCAATTGATTCTAGGATATTTTGATTAAACTGTCTGTGTATTTGTTCTGCTCCCTCCAAGGAATTAAATTCTTTTATTTGATATTAATTTTATTTATGATTATTTTTATCTAAAAGTACCCCAAATTTTCAACACCTAGTCGCCATCAAATAGGAACGGAGACCTGAGGCCAACAAATTTAGTATTCTTTTAGTTGTTAACTAGATGATTTGTGCATGTTTAGGTATAGAATTATATTAGTGTGATTAGGCTTTAATTTTGTGTGTTTGAGGTGTTTTGATGAGTTTATTAATGTTTGAGATCGGGTAAAAAAGCTGAAGAATATTTGGAGAAAGTTTAGAGGAGGAACATGAGCCACGACTGTGGCAGAAGCAAGCAGGGAAGGCTGCGATCATGACAGAAGCAAGTATGAGAGGCCACGATCGTGACAGAAGCAATTTTTGAGTGCCACGATATAGGCTACGATTGTGGCAGGCATGATGATAGACACGGGTACTATTTTCAAACTCAACTTTTCAAAAGTTATTTTCGACATTTGGGTTGGGTAAAACCTAGTTTTCACCCCAAATGGGAAAAGAATGTAAAAGAAAAAGAAAGAAACCCTAAAGACAAGCCTCCATTTTCCATCTTGAGAAAGAACACAAGGAAGAGGGAGAGGAGAGAAGAGAAAGTGAGTATCATCTAGCTACTGTCCAGCCACTCCAACCTAGCCATCTTAAGTTATTTTCTAATTCTTCTTGTTATTCATCTCATCTTGATGTATGCATTGAGTTAGAGGATGTTAAATATGATGTTCAGGATGTTCTAAACTCTTTTAGCGATTTGTTTTTGAATCAATGATAATTTGATTGTTTTTTATGTTAATGTGTTATGTATTGTGACTGTTTGTCATATTTGCATGCTTCGATATTAAATAAAGAGAATGAACTGATAGCAAAATGATTGGGTTAGGTAATGAGAGTTATACAATCTAATAGATCTCACAAATAATCAAATTAGTAATTTATATAGGGAGAGATCTCATATGAGGACCCGATTATCTATTAGAATGTTTAAAATCTAATTAGGTTATGAGTTGTTTTTGTTAATTGAGAGATTGCAATTTCAATAATTCAATTTAATTAAGGTTTATGATTTAGGGTTAATGATTATAACTTGAGAGAGAATAATCCACCTTTCAAAATTCTAGGACTGATACCAAATTAACTCTAGAGTAATCAAGTTAGCATTAGATGATATGATAAATCCCCTTTTCTCATAATTGGTTAATCTTCCTTGTATTATTTTTGATTTGTTAATTGATTGTGCTCAAATTTGATTTCTTACATTAATTTAGAATTCTCATTTCAATCACTCCATATTCAATTGTTACTTTTCTGTTTAATTTTTATTTTATTTTAATTACACTTTTAGGCCTTAGACAAATTAGGATTCGATTAGTTTACTAATTCCTCGTGAGATCAACACCTTATATACTATGCTTCGCCCCATGCACTTGCTGAATATTGAAGGTTTTATAAGATTAAAACTTACTCAATAAGCTTTTTACGTCATTGTCGGCAAATTAGTTTAGGAGTAGTTAAATTCCTTTGTTCTAAGGAATTTTTTTGCCATTCTTATGATTGTGGTACCCCATCACAAGAAATTGAAAATTAAAAAAAAAGATGAGAGAAGGAAGTTTTGATGCAAAGTAGAAGACATATCAATTTTAAACATAGCAAAGTAAGAACGAGACATATAAAGAGCCAGACGATAATAAGCAAATGAAAGAAGATGGTGGAGGAAATACATCACAAAGAGTGAAGGACCCTTATGGACTTCATCAGGCCAAGGTTTAACACCTATCATCATGGAATTTCATGACAACCAGTGCAAGTGACATACAACTTGTTTGAAAGTTGGCAAAAAATAGCTATTTTTATACATTGGAACGAAGTAGACAACAGTCAACCTTTTAGGATCTAGAAGGAATGATTGTTATGGATTCAATGACAACATTGCAGGCTCAAATTGACAACCTCACCCAGCAACTAAATGGCCTAAAAGCCACCTCTTTCTCTCCATTTAAGGCAATTCAGCAAGGATGCAAACTATATAGACGTGAGAGTCATATCACAATGGATTGCTGCCTAATGGAAAACAACAATATGGAGCAATTGAACTTCAATGATGCATAATTTGGTCAAGGAAGTAATAATTCTTACTAGAACACATACAATCCTAGGTGGCAAAACCACCCAGATTTCTTTTTTGGTCTAATAATGCAAGGACTCAATGGGAATTCAAGGCCTACTAGAATCTTAACAAGATGAGTCCAATTCATGGGATCAAAGTTGGGCAAGATTATAGATAAGATAGAAAGAATGGATGAGGCCTAGAAGAGGTTAGAAGTGAAATTATAACAAGTAGTAGAAGATCATGCCTCTTCTATTCACAACCTAAAGATTTAAATGGTTTAGCTTTCTAGTGAATTTTGTAAGAGAAGCGTGGAGAGAAGCGTGGAAAGTTTGTTGAGTAACATGGAAGTAAATCTAAGAGAGCAATTTAAGGCTATTATACTTCAGAATGAAAAAGAGATAGAAAAACTAGCACAAAAACAAGATGAACCTCACCTTATAGAAGACCAAGAGAATAAGAAAGAAGAAGAAGAAAAGAACGAAGATCCTCCATAATTTCCTTCTCCTCCTTACCCACAAAAAATACCATTTCCACACAAACTTCAGAAAAATGAATTAGATACACAATTTGTAAGTTTTGTAGAAAAGCTAATGAAAATGCAAATTACCTTGCTACGCAAAAGTTCTCAAAGATATATTATCAAGCAAGTGAACTTGGGACGATAATCAAATGGTTTCCATGACAGAAAGTTGCAACGCCTTAATTACCAACACTTGCCCTCACAGTTGATAGATCTAGGGAGTTTTATAATACCCGGTGTAGTTGGTAATTTAAAGTCTCCAAATGTTTATGTGACTTTGGCGTAAGTATAAAATTTATGGCTTAGTCAGTTTCAACTTCTATGCTTATATAGTTAGTGGATCAATCGATAAAGAAACTGTTACGATTAGTAAAGGATGAGCCTATAAAAGTGGACAAGTTTATAATTCTTATGGATTTCATCTTGCTAAACTTTAAAGAGGATCAAAATTGTCTGCTAGTTCTTAGTATACCCTTTTTGAACAGTATAAAAGCTTTGGTAGATGTCCATGAAGACAACCTCATCCTTCATATTGGAGATGAACAAGTGAAATTCCGCATCAACAAGGTATTAAAGAATCTAAAGGAGGGTAGGTCATTTATGAGAATTGATGAAGTTAAATCTTCAAAGGAGGGAGAGGAAGAAGAATAGAAGACAATGAAGATTAAGTTTGAAACATACAAGGAAGTCTTTGTTCTAGAAGCTAAAGAAGAAGAAAACGAAGAATAGAGGATATAAAACATCGAGGTTAAAAATGAAATGAAAGAAGAAGAAGAGATGGGGGTGACTAAGGAATAACAAGAACAGTTTACCCTCTTACAGGACAAACTGTTGGATTCAATAAAAGATTAAGGGAGTTTTGTTATTCTATATTTTATTGATAGTTTGTTAGTAAAAAGAACATTACTGAACTTAATTTGTTTTCTTAATTTTATCAATATTTTCCTTCTAATTATCTTGCAATTTGTAGTTTATTTACAATCTACGAAGCTAAAATTAGGCAAGACAGGTGGAAGCAAACCACTCATGATTGATCCCGATTGAGTTTCAAAGGATGTAAGGTCAACCTAATGACCATAAATTAGCATGTTTAGTAGTTATATTGAAATTATTGTGTAGTTATATTTGCGTTAAATTCCAAAAATAAGTTTTTTAATGATTTGGAATGGTTTGGATTTTACTATATAAAATAGCCAATGCAATATAATTACGAACAGTTTCTTCTTCACTGTCGTACTCATTTTTAGATTCATTCTCACTCTAAGTACATGTGTAAGACTTCCCTTTTCTCCTTATAAAAGTGTTAGAACATTCTGCTTACACATGTACAAAACTTTGACATTCATGACATTGTATCTTCTTTGCCTTCCTTTCACCATTTTGAGTTTTTGCTTGCTATTTGAAATTATTGTTTGATGAACTCCCACAATTATGTCTAAACTCAGTTCTATCTTTCTTCATCTTATTTAGCCACTTATTGAAATTTCTTATCAACAACACCAGATCATCATTTTCATCAGAGACATCTTTTAAATCATTCACAATTTAGTGACTTCAGCTTTCAGCATAATCCTTTATTCTTCTCACGTTTGTTTCTCAACAGGTTTATCTTAAAGTTTGTGAGAATTTCAATTACCTTATCCAAAGATAACTCACTAATATCATGCACTTCTTTAATAACTGCAATTTTTGGTATAAAGTTGGGAGGGAATGATCTCAAGGTTTTCTTTGACAATTTTCATATTTGAATATTTCGTCCCAAGTTGATGTGCTTGATTGGTAATATCATGCAGTCATTTATGAAATTTTCCAATAATTTCACTTTATTTCATCTTAAACTCTTCAAATTTGGTGGCCAACATTTGAAGTTTTGAAGCTATCATCGATTTTGATCCCTCATGTATTGTTTGTTATATATCCCATGCTTCTTTTACTATTCACACGCTAATATCATACTGAAACATCCTTCATCTACAGAACTGAAAATCTCATGCATTGCTTGAGAGTTACCAAGCACTCCCTCTTCTTCAACCTTTGTCCATTCAGACGAATCTTTAGGTACCACTTTATTTTTTCATCAGTTGACATAGGATGACTCCATCCATTCAACACAAAAGTATATGCTCTAGTTCCTTGTGCTTAAATAAACACTTTCATTCTCAATTTCCAAGGACGATAGTTAGAACCATCTAATAGCGGTGGCCTTGTAATCGATGCTTCTTCTCTAGCAGCCATAAGTGCGGAACACTAATATACACCAACTTGACACACAAGTTTTAATAAGGTAAACCAACCTCTGATATCAATTAAAAAAACCAAAGGATTTATTTTTCCAATATATATGTTTTGTCATAGTTGCTTCAAACTGAGTCTGACGATTGCTTATCAGAAAACAACTGAGTCAGCAATAGTGAATTTTTCAAAATTTAATTACAAGGAGAAAAACTTAATATGCAATAAATAAATCAACATATGAAATTTGATAACGCAGTCCCCTCACCCAGATTAATCAGCTTTCATTCAAGTACAATAGTCTTAAACAAGTCTTTTACTGAGTTGACATCATTCACCCTTTGACCCTATACAATCATACATACATCTCGTGAAAGTATTTCACACCCAACAACATTATCACCTAATGCTAACCTCAAAAAAGGATTTTTGCAACATCGAATGATAATAAAGTTGAAAATAATATCTCAAGTGATTAAATCAATAAAAATATAAAAAAGAAACACTTGAGTCAAAAGACACTCCACTATATGTGCACTCTTGTTAAACCGAAATCATGGGAAATCATCTAACAAAAATATGTTGTGAACCTTTCGAATTGATCACCCAAGAATCTAACTCACAATAGCTTCAATGCTCATAAATTGGACTTGTATTTCATCCCAAAAACATACTTACCATACAACTACCAATAATGATGGATATATCACGTAATGTTCACAAAGACACAAAGAAAATTCAACTGCTATATATTTTTTAATCAATTGCTTATTTTTCCATGTGAAAATCGATAGATCAAATTCTATAATTGTTCACGTACGTATATAAAAATGCAGCACCAAACAATCACTCAATCTCTGATGAATCTCTTCCATGTTTATCTTACTAAAACATGTTTATTTCAAATAGATCCAATCTTCTTTAGGATTCTATTTCAACTAGACTTTCTTCTTTCCACATTATCTTATCTTCTAGTAATACTACATAATCCAAGATAGTGGAATCCAACACCAATTCAAATTCTTATCATAAAAAGTATATCAAATATATCAAACTACAAATAATGTCCAAAATAATAAATAAAATAACTTAACAATTTTAAAAAATCATTTTAAGAAGCTCTTTATGCTACAAAAGCTTTTTAAAAAATCATTTTACGGACGCGTATAATAACCACAATACAACAGATAAGGTTATTGGCGACGAAACTAAATGTCGCTAAACATTAAAATATCATCGTAAATATTAATCTATGATGAAAAATAATCGTCGCCCCAATCGTCACTGAATCCCAGTAGCAAAACAACTTCCGCTACATTTTCTTGAAATTGTCGCAAAAATCTTGTTTCGACACAAAAAATTGGTCAGTAGAAAATATAACTGACGAGAACAAAGAACGTTGTACATAAGGTTTTGTGACGTTTTTGTTTTGTAGATAAAAGTGTTTCCTTACAAAATTATAGTCGTAGGTAATTATTTTTATTGACGATTTCTTTTTTGTAGCAGAATAATTTTGGCTGCTAATTTTTTTTTATTGTAGGTAAATAGTTTTAGAGACGTTCCTGCAAACATAGGGAATAACATTTTGTGACGATTTCTTTTAGGTAGCTAATAGTTTTTAATGACGATCCTATTTTTGTAGCAGAATAGTTTTAGCCACTAATTTGTTGTTGTATGTAAATATTTCTAAAGACGTTCTTGTATATGTAGGTAATAACTTTTTGTAACGATTTTATTTTGATAGCTAATATTATTTAGTGACAAAATTTTATTTTAAATTTAAATATTATTATAATTGTTAAAAACAAATTTATTTTAATTT
>JAOQML010146605.1:0-14840 GCA_027568935.1 Erythroxylum urbanii | reverse complement strand
CACCTGATGCATTAGTCAACTTCCAAATCACAATTACTCGACTATTACCTCAACATCAGTCGACTTAAACACCAAGTGGTCGACTGGGAATTTTAAAAGCCAGATGAGACAATTCATTGATACTCTCTCCAATGAAATTGCAAAATTTATTATGGATGTTAAACCAAGATGTTTTGCCACCGTTAGGAAGATAAAACAGATTAGCATCATTACCACAGTAACGACAAGCTAATTTCCCTATTGTGCTTCATCCAGACAATATAGTATACACAGGAAAATAAATAATAGTCCATATAAAGGCTGTTCTCAACAAAAAATTTATTTAAAGAGACACATCATGTGTTTCCACACCAAATTCCTAAAAAAGATGCAATTGAGATACTAATGGTTGTAAGAATCATCAATTTTGTGCTTTAGATTTGCAGGCATTGCCACAATCACCGTCAATAACATATATGCCTCATTCATACAAATCCATGAAGGCACATTATAAGGAGTAATTATAATTGGCCATGATCAATATTATTGGTCGGATTGACCGAAAGGTTGGAATCTATCTGTCGATAATCATAACCTAACATTTCGACTTTCATTTGTAAAATCAAAATGGGGGTTATTGAAATGTTTCCATGTGAATGCATCTGATGGATGACTCATTATTTCATCTTCCTACTCATGCTCATTATACCATCTCATATGAGATGTAGTAACATCAGAGGCAAATAGTCTTTGAAGTCATAGAGTTAGTAAGAAATAATACATATGCTTCCAAGGTACTAATTTCTTTTTCATAATAAGGTTTCTTAGTTTGAACCTAGATTGATGACAAAATTTTCACTCTTGTAATTCCACATCATCTCCCCAAAACAATATACATCCCAAATTGCAACAATCAATTTTCTCAACTGGCAAACTAGGACCTTTAATAAGTTTCTTCATATTGTAAAAATTATCAACCATTTTATGAACAGGAGGAAATGATTCATTATACCAAGCAAGATTTTTTCCAAACTTCGATAAAAAAATATGCACTTTAAATTTTATGTTCAATATTCAAGCAATTGAAGATAATTAAGTTATGGTCTCACAATTTTGCCATAATTCTTGGTTAGATAATTTTAGTGAGTTAAAAAACTTTTTCACATTTAGGTTTGGTTCTTTTTTAAGATTTTCTATATTTGTCTGAAAGTTATAACCGGTTGCATCATAAACCATTTGGGTGTAAGGATTTCTAGTTGCACTATATTATTTGTTATAAATCTAGTTCCCCTTTCAAACCTATCTACATTTATTGATGAGTTTACTTCATTACCTTATGAGGTGCTACAAATTAATGGCTCCCTATATCGTGCCCACCCAAAATAATTTGGAACAAACAATTTTCTTAATAAATGAGGATTCACTTCATCAATAGGAATAAAATGAATATGTTTGCACTTTTTACATAAACATCTGATTTTTAGACCATCCATATATGCTGGTTGAGAACATGCATAGTCAATAAAACCTTGAACTCTCTCAAAAAACCTAAGATTAATGAAACCATCGGGTGTTAATTATCTATACATCCAAGATCTCTCATCATTATTTATTTATGCAAAATTGTTATTTAGAAAAGTGATTTCATAGTTAGATATAATAATCATTATCATAGTATCCATATTAATCTTACAGAGCATTTAATCTTTAGTTTACACATTAACAGTAACATAAGAAGAAAGCATTGTATTGTAACATAGGCACAAATTTCTATAATGTCATATGATAGGAAAATATTTTAGGTTACATGTGATGTCAACTGACTTCAAGTATCTACTATTCATATCAACTAACTAATGACAATATTTGAAGAGGACTTAATAGAATCATACTGTTTCTTCATCTAAGTAGCTATCTAAGCATTACATGATTGAGATGTTTACTTCTACATAAATAAGTAAGGGTTTAGAAACATTAAATGAAAAACCATTTCAATTATTGACATGAATAAACACATACATTAAAAAATAAATTTGAAAAAAAGACAACAAAGTGAGTACCTTTATACTCCAGAAACAGAGAAAAAAATGCCCAGGATAGAAGCTGTAATAAGTACCAGACAACAACCAACATAATATGATCGATATATCTTGCGGTTCAATAATAATGTCTTAGTAAAAGACAAATATTATTGAAATAATCATTCTTGTACTTTTAATAAATAATAAGAACCTTAAACATAAAAAACAATACATGAATGATTTTATATTGTCAGTATGAACAATAATATTTTGTTTAATCACGGTACCTAGTAATGTCAATTCCTTTGACATGTTTATTATATCTTTAAGGATAACACTTTTGTTAATGGATTCATAATCATAACATTAAGGTTAATATGTTTCATGACATTGTTTGTTTATGAGCTTCTTCTTTAATGATAAAGTATTTTATTTTTATATGTTTGACAATTTTAAATATTTTTATTTTTTCAAAAAGAAAACTACTATGATGTTATCACAACAAATAGTTGGTGATTTGACAACACTATTTACAATTACGAGTTCTAAAATAAAGTTTTGTAGTCATAAGCCATAAGTGGTGATCTTAAATCATACCACAAAACTCAACTTCTATATTGGATGCAGTAATGAAAGACTAACAATCTTCTATTAAATAAATACATGAAAATTTTAGAGCACGCATCCATAATGACAAGGGTAAAGAGCAATGATTCATCATAATCCTAACTATGTCCATTAAGGTACATTCACAGCTTTCAACTACATCATTTCGTTATGGTATAACTGGAATTATGTATTGAGCATATATATCATGCTTTTTAAGAAATTTAGCAAATAGACCAAGATCTTATTTGTTTTCATTTTATCTCCCATAATATTCATCACCCTTAATAAATCTAACAATTTTCACTTTTCTATCTAATTATCTTTCTACCTCATCAAGAAACACCTCTAAGACGTCTATTGATTGAGATTTTTTATTCAAAAAATAGATATAATGTGATAGCCATCAATAAAGGTGATGAAATTTTTATTCAATAAATAATGGAACATTAAAAGCCCCGTATATATTGATTGGTATAATTTCAAAGAGATGTGTGCTTCTTTCATAACTATATTTTATGTATGTTTTCCTTTAATATAATCAACAAAAAATTCCATCATTATTAAAATCTAGATCCCAAAGGATTTTATTCTTTACTAATTTAACCATTCTTTCTTTGGATATGTGACTCAAATTTTTATGTCACAAGTAAATCGAAGTTTCTTTTATAAAACCTTTTTTAGTACTAACATTATAATATAAGGTCAACAAAATTTATGTAAAAATATTATCAAGCTTTAATTTTTACAAACCAAAATAAAGAACACCAAAATCAACAAGGTAATTAAACATTTGTTACAAAATTTGAAAGAGTCTCTCATAGTATCAATGTTTGAAAGAGAATATAAGTTTTAAGAAATGGTAGGAACATAAAGAAATTGACAAAGATCTAAATGATGTCCTTTGTCTAAATCGAACAACTTACATGACAACCAGCAAAGAGACCCCTTTCAATTTATTATATGGCATGAAATCTATAATTCTTATTTAGTTTAGAATCTTACTCCTCATATTGAAAAATTGAGACTTAATGATAATGATTCACAACTTGAATGTCACTTGACCTAATAGATGAAAGAAGATAAGATGTAGAATTAAAGAATTATGCTTATAAACAATAAGTTGAGATTTTAATCATTGAAACCAAACCACATATTATTGAGAAAGGTCACCTAATCCTAAGAAGGACCAATGTAACTAACATAATTAAAGATAAAACAAAGTTTACTTCAAATTGGACAGGCTCATATTGCATGAAAGATATCATCATACTTAGGACATACAAGCTAAAACAACTATATGGATACAAATTACTAATGGCTTGGAATAACCAAAACCCCATACCTTACTTTTGTTAAACGGGCATATTAATTCATTTTTATCAATATGTCATACTCATTTGAGGTCCTTTTGTCAAAAAAAAAAGCCAAAATAATAGGTTAAATGCCTTAGAAAATTTTAGTCAAAAAAACAACTTAAAAATGTTAGAATCAATATGATAGTCTCAAAAGTCTTGCAAATTATCAATCAAAATGATAGGTTAAACGTTTTGCAAGACAACATAATCAAAATGAGACTCGTAAAGTTAGAAAAATTTTAGTCAATTTGACAAGCTAAATGCCTCACAAAATGTTAGAATTAAAATGACAAAATTTGTAACTCTAGTAAAATGACATGCTAAATGCTTTCCAAAATGACAAGTTCAAAATGACAAATTCGTCACTCCTAAATAACAAAGGTTGATAACCCCTTATATTGGCAATTCAATCATTTGCACCCAATCAATAACCATAATAATTCCAAATTAGAATGATGGCAAGGAAAAATCCAAAGAAATTAGACACGAAAATCAAACCCTAGAAATAGAAAGCAAAAATTGAAACGTCTAATTAAATGAAAAAGGATTAGATTGGAGTGGATCAAAAATCATATTAGATTAGATCTGACCAAAGTAGAAAGAACCCAAAAAGAAACAGAACGAGAGGAAGAGAGAAAAAAACCTAAAATTCGAGTGACGTAAGAAGAAAACTTGCCTTTGAGAATAGGGAAAGTTGGGAATTTATTTTCGGGAGGTGGGAAAGAGATGGTATAACCGAATGGCTTTAGAGATTTAGGGGATACGAGTATAATTGGGTGTTTGGTCTATAGGAAGGTAGAAGAAATATTTTAGTTTGTTGTATTTGGGTAGTGAAGGAAAAATGTTAACGACGAGAGACGTTTATGACAGATTGGAGGTTAGATGTCACATTATAATTTCCCTACGGAAACATTTATTGATTGAAATATATTTTTGTAGGGAATTTACCTACGGAATGAAATTTTCGTAGGGAATTCCCTAGGGAAACACCAATTTACCTACAAAAATGTGATTTCGTAGGTACATTACCTATGAAATCACCTTTATGTAAGGAATTTCCCTATGGAAAATTTTTTTCCCGTTAGTAAATTTTGTGCTCAATTTTTTCTGAGAATAATTGGTCCTTTTTTTTATGATTACTTTCACTATTCCGTCACTAAATTCCATTAGCAAAGTTTGGTAGTAAAATTTCCTCCTTTTTTGAAAACAAATTTTTTTAATCGAAAAATACCTTTTTTCCTAACAAATTTACCTATGGAAATCAAGTCTCATTACTAATTCCGTATATAATTTTTTCTGTAAGGAATTTTCTATTGGTAAGTTTCAATTTTCTTATATTCAGACATAGCCTCTTCTTTTCCAGATTCTCAATCTCTATCAAATAAGAATTAATAAGTTGAATTAGCCTGTTGTGATCTTTGTTTAGCCTCCTTCTTTAGTTTGCACACAGTTCTTCCTATCTCTAGAGTATATTGCAAATCAACTTAATTGATAAACCTAGGAATAGGTATACATGGTTAAGAAAGTAAAGAATAGTAACAATTAATAAATATAAAAAAATTAAATAAAATATAAAATAGATAAAATAAATCCTAAAAATGATGATAAAATTTGATGTTATAACACTTGCACCTAAAAATAAGATCGCACCTAAAAATAAGATCTTATTATAAAAAACTAATGTAGTAATGAAAGTAAGGACAGATCCAATAAAGAGTGTCTAGCCTGGATTTGTGCTTGTGAACAAGAACAAATAAGGGGTTTTTGATTATAATGAAACAAAATATAACCAAGAGTAGTACGAATTAAATTATAATGAATAATAAAAAAACCTTGGTCTAAGTCTACATCAACCTTGTAAATTGCATACTAGTTATCGACATAAGAATAATAAATTCATATTTCAAATATTCACTATTGGAAGTTAATTAAAAAGAGACATAGTCCAATTAAATCTAAGTACTAAACAATCAAGCACATGAAGATTTAATCTAGTAGCAACCTTTGTGAGTTATAAATCTTAGTTAAATATAATAATAAAAGAAAAAATTTTTCATTTAATTTAGTTAACTTCTAACAATCCTCAAACTAATTCCCTAATTGCTTAAAAAAATTTCAAGGGATTAAAAATTATAGATTTAATATCTAGTCTATCAATATATTATATTAAATAATAAACTGACATGCATTCCTCATAATTAATTGATACAATCATATAATATAAAAATAATTTATACTTAAAATAAATCAAATAATGAAAATAAATCAAATTCACATTTCAATATATCCTAAGGTTTTAGTTTTCTTATACTAAGTGTAGAACTTTAGCCACATAATATATGGACGAGATAAGAGTAAAAAAGAGAGGAAAAGTAAAGGTGGCTTTTCTCCACTATAGAAAAATTTTAAAATTTAAAAACTCCCTCAAAACTAGGACTTTAACCTATTTAAATAGAGGAAACAACATTGTTTTTAAGATTAACATGGTCTAGGACACGTCTGTATTCTAGGTCTTGTATCTTACTACTTCTATCTAGGGAGAGGTATAAGATATAGTTGTGTTTGGGGTCATCAATCTTTCTGTAAAAAAAAGTTAAGACTCCCTTGTAGTTTACTGAACTACTTAAAGTTGGTGCAACAAGAAGGGAAAACACCTTAGTAGGATATTTTTTAGATAAAAGGCTTTCTATTTCTCTTAAATAATGACTTGGACTACCTTAAATGTTGGCTTTAGACTCCCTTGTAGTTTCCCCTCTTATTGAATTACTCAAAGTTGGTGCAGCGAGAAGGGAAAACACCTTAGTGGGATATTTCATAAATAAAAGGCCTTCTATTTCTCTTAAATAAAGACTTGGACTGAGAGATTACTTCCTTTTCAGATTCTCCAATGTTATCAATATAAGGTGGTATTTAATTAAGGTCTATGACACTTGAATGGAAAATTTATAGTTTTACCCAAATAAAAATCATAAATGTCACTTGACTAGTAATGGTAATGTTCAGGCTAGGCTGAACCCGTTGTCAACTTGGCTTAGCCTAATACTTTTATAATGTAACATAAGCCTACCCTGAAGCATAATTAGCTTTGAGCTGCTCAATGAAAGACTAGGCTTAAGCCTATTTGAGCTACCAAAAATGACATCATTTTAAGGTAGAGGTTGAGCTATTCAGTCCTTTAAACTAGGCCTAGGACTGACCTTTAAGCTTGAACTTAGTTTAAAGCTCGATTAATTTGGCCTAGTTTGTTGACTTCATGTCAGACTAGGCCAAAATTAGGCCCATCTACCATCCTTACACTTGACAAGCACAGTATGGAATCCTTTCCTATATGAGTGGATTTTCAAAATATTCTCCTAGAATATTGATCCACAATAGGGCTCAGTTATCTTGCTAGCTCTATAAGTATGCCTTTATACTTTGAGAGTAGGATATATCAAGGTCTAACTAAAGATGGATATTACAAAGGATTTGCCTAATAATTTGACAATTCAGAGATTGGGTAAGGATAGAGGGTCAAGTGGAGACTGTAACTACTCTTTCCTATCTATGAAAACCCTTAAAACAACTTAATAAACAAGAATAAAAGTTAAGAGGGAGGAGATTTAAATATAGAACTTCTAATGAACTTAAAGATTTTATTTTTTTTACTCTAATTTAGAATAGGTGATCTATAAGGAACCTAACCAAATTATTGATGGATCTCTAGGTTCTCAAGGAAAAGCCCATATAGTACCTTTATTGACCAAGGAGTTCCATTTAACTATCATTTGGAAATTGACTATATATAACCCTATAAAGAGCTACACCAAGTGCTTATATTTTAAATTGTGATTATACTTCTGTAGTAAGCTAATATTGATATTGAGGATAGGAAGGAGGTTTCCCCTTTCACTCCTATGAAAGTTGGTTTAGGCCTCAAATGTTATCGACTCATTGAAACATATACCAGATACTATGCCTTAAGAAACACTAACCATCCTTAAAACTAAGAAATAACTTTAAAGGAAGTCTAGGAAAATGACTATACCTTTTTCATCCCCTATATAATGTCAGTTATAGCTTCAAATATAAAAGGACTTAATTGCCCTTATAAGCAGCAAGTGTGCTTGATTGGCCTTCTTAAGTTGAAAATAAAAGCTAGGCATTTTGATGAGGGAATATAGTTTTTAAAAAAGAGTTGACATAAATTATCCAATCACTAATCACACTTTAATGGGAAAAACTGACAAAAATTAGATATTTTTTATTATATTAGAGCTTGAAGAAATAAAATACGATGGCTTGTAATTTACTGGAAGAAATAAGTAGAAAGGTAGCTTATACTTAAGGAAAAAAATTAGATAGGCCCCTAGTTAACTCCTTTTGACTCTCTTAACTTAATGTTAACAGTGTTCTTTTCCGTAACTTCTTATATTCTAACCACCTCCTAGTTTAGGTGTACCTTAATGATTTCTCTAATGTAACAAGAATTCCAGTTAGATTTAACAATCATTTGGTGAAATATCCTAATTTTAATGTTGCTATCATTAAAGGGATCAACACAAAATTGATCGACTTTAAGAATTTTATTTGTATGAAATGAGTCAAAGATATTAAGGTGGAAATAAAGCTTGTAAACTTAAAAATAGAAAATAATACTCTCTTAACTATTAAAGATTCAAGAAGTAAGCTAATGGATATTCACTCTACAAGAGAAGCTAAGTTAATAGATATCTAATCCATAAAAGAAGAATTTCTCATGTGATAAGAGAAAACGACTATAGTTGAGCATATAAAGGATTTTAGTTACTATAATTCCCTACTAGAGATCAAGGATACAACGACTTTTTAAAGGACATATGGACATTAACTTTTCTACACTTTTCAATCTTAAGAAAAAATAACCTCAACAAAAATAGTTCTCTATTAAATAGAGACGGAAAAACTATAAAATGCATCGAAAACTTAAAGCTTCTAGCCTTAAATCACATTAAACACTCCTTAAGTTAGTCTGTAAGGAAACATCTTCTATTCATGACCTTTGCTCTTTCATTGAACAGTCTAAACTACTAAGCAACATGGGCTTCTGACTAAACCATTCACCAAAGAAGATATAAAAGAAAGTCTTGCTTAATATGAATGCAAATAAGGCCCTTATATTAGATGACTTTAATGCCTGCTTTTAAAAATCATGGAGCTTAATTAGTGACAACCTATAATGTTATACTATAATTTTTATCTTCTAGTAAGTTTATTAAAGAAATAAATAAGATCTACATTTACTTACACTACACCAAAATAAGGTTTTAGACACTTATGCCTAGCCACATTTAATAATTGTCTTAAATAATCTAAGAATTGGTGGAGTTTTTAGACTTTTATTTAAGACGACAAAATTTGTCTACAAAATAAACTAAAAAAGAGTATAAAACTTCTAAAATTTCAAATTGTTAGGACAAGAATTGGCGCCTTTTATAATTTATAGCAAGTATGCATCCAGGAATAACAATTAATTAATGTCAAAAGCTAGTAATTATAAAAAAATGTTTAGTTAATATGAGTTTAACTTGTAGATAGGTTATAAATGTTGGAGGTTTTCTGTAGGTTCACGAGGTTGAAAGAGATGGAAGGTCTATTAAATGCACATGTTCCATGCTAAAGGAAAGGAAAATAAAATAGGTAATTTGTGGTTATATCTTTTTAAAAACATTTAGTTGTCTTTATGTTTTCAAATAAACATCTTAAAAAAAAGAGAAATGTAGCAGACTTCGCATTGAAAATCTTGTAACTGTAAATATGGAAAATAAGCCAAGGCCTAATCAACTATCCATTATATCTAAATCCATAAAAATGGAGCGTTTTTAACCAGTGAATGCTAGTGTTAGCAACCGCAGTGTTACATTTCTTCAACCTCACCTTTCTCGCTTATTTGTTTTATTAACTATTCCTGGTAAATTAAACAGTCCTTTTTATATCTCTTTTTAATCTCATTTCAGTCTTTTTTTTCCCTGATTTCGTTTTAGTTGCTGATTATAAAGTTCTCCGAACTAGATTTGGTTCTATTCTGTAAAAATGTAGTTTATAATCTTCTCCTAGCCCTAACTTTTTCTTTTTGTTGCCTCTGTAACTGCTGCGCCCTATGCATTAGAGTTTTTGTTTGTGACTACTTGTTATTAGTTTCTATTTGATAAGTTTCTACTTTCTAATATCTTCCTAATCCCTTTCACTCTTTTGCGTTGCTAATAATCTGCATCATAGAGTTAATTTCCTTTTCACTTCTATTTTTCATATCTAATAAATTTTTATCTTCTCTGCGTTTTAGTTTTAGGATCAACTGCTTTTGGGCCTTCGTGATTGTAGCTTACTATGTTTGGCTCCACCAACCGTAAGTTTTTTTTTAATTATCGGCTTTATGCTCTGTATTTTTGCTATGTTTATACAAGTATTTAGAAAGATGTGAAGCTGCTTTTCTTATTTTCTTACTTTAATTTATTGATTGGCATTGTTGTGATGTTTTTTTTCCCTTTCTTTGTCACTGTTGCATGTTGAGTCATAGATTTTTAGTTTTTCTGTTCAGAAATTCAAAAACAGATCTTGCTATTTCTTTCTTTTTGCCCTTTATTTTCTACATTACATTCTTTTTGCTTTGCTGTTGTTCTGCTGTGAAATCCAATGTTGCTCTGTATCATTGTTGCTCTATTTTGAAATCCAATTGATGATAACAATGGTTTTTAATTTACTTTTTTGGTGACCAAATGTTTAATAAACCCCTTATCTCATTACAATTTCATTACAAACGTGGCTCGTGGTTGCAGGTACTAAGCTGTGGGTTTAACTCAAAAAAAGAAAAAAAGAATGGTTAAATCTTTGACTCACTTTTGATAGTTTTTTGTCAACTTCAGTAACTTCCGATTCTGTGTGTAAAAGTCTTACAGGTTGATACTATTAATTTCCTATTTTCTTCTGTTGTTTATATATACTCTTTATGCTTTTACGGAGTAAGATTGACAATTAATATGCTTGCTTTGTCGTGAACTAGTTTTCATGCTTCTTTAACTCTAGGAACTTAAACTTCTAAAATTAGTTGACAATTTTCTCATCCTTTTCCTTATTTTTATCTTTACCTATTAATTCATCATTGTAAGTGTGAGTGAGTAGATTAACATTTTGGCTTATTTGGCATTTGTCATTTATCATTTGTATACGTTTCTTCCATTGTGGATTGTTATTAATTTCACTTTGTCTATGAGGGAAAAATTATGTGGAATGTAAATTGTTGATTTTTCCTACGTTTGAATTTTTCAAATGATTTTGATCTTCATTTAGAGCTAAAATTTAAAGATCTTTTCATTATAGTTAATGATTTTGGTCCCCTGATCTTGCCAAATAACTAATGACTAGACTTTTCGTTGAAGATCTTCTCATTGTAGTTAATGCTTTTGGTTCCATATTAGCTAATTGTTCTTCTTATCATTCATTAATTTTACGCCTTTGATTTTCCATTCATTTATTTCAGAGAATAGCAATGTTGACGAGCATGAAACTGTAATCTATTTGTTTGTTTGTATTTTTAAAAATATGTGTGAAGGTTGATACTTGCGAATCTATAGGATTAATGTCCACATGTATGGATAAGAGTTGGATAAATCAACCAAGAAATAATGAGTCTTATATTCAAGGGATTTATGATTTGATGGAATTTGCAAAACAAGGTGCAAAAAATGGGAAGATTAGATGTCCTTGTAATGTTTGTCGACTAGATAGGAAGAAATTATTCTCACTAGAGGAGGTAGAAAGTCATATTTTGTTTAAAGGATTTTACAAGGACTATAAAGATTGGATATTCCATAGGCCAAACACTCTTGTTGAAAATGTTGCTAAACAAATGGGTCATACGGTTATAATGCCTTATTACCTTAGATTGATAGGCCAAGATGATGTTGTAGGGTTATTGAGGGATATTATTGGATTTAGTATTCCTTGTGAAGGTGAACCTATCTCTAAACCTTATGAGCAACCAGACACTAACGGCATGATGGATGACCCTGGTTTGGCCAATGAGCCCCATGATAAAGAACCTAACATATTCACTAGGGAGGAAGAGGCTAAGTTTAAGAAGATATTTGATGCTTTATGTGAAGAGCTTTATGAAGGATGTTCCACTCACTCTAAGTTGTCATTTCTTCTATACCTTTTTCACATCGAATACATGTTTAATTGGCCAGATAAGTCTTTCTCGATGTTTTTTAATCTTTTACTCAAAGCATTTCCACAAATAACTGATTTTCCTTCCTTGTACTATCAATCTAAGAAACTGATAACAGATTTGGGCCTTGGATATGAAAAGATACATGATTTTCCAAATGATTGTATATTGTATTAGGGTGAAAAGTCAAGGGAAAGTTTTTACCCTTCATGTTATGTCTCAAGGTGGAAGAATGATAAAAAGAACATTCTGACTAAAGTGATGAGATACTTTCCTTTGATTTAGAGATTAAAGAGGATGTATATGTCATCTAAGATGGCCGAAGACATGAGATGGCATGATAAGGAAAGAAAAAAGGATGGATTTTTAAGGCATCCGGTTGATGCATTAGCTTAGAGGAAATTCATTGCTCGGTATCCTGAATTTGCAAGTGATCCTTGAAGTGTTAGGTTAGGTTTGGCTAGTGATGGGTTTAATCCATATCGTCTCATGAACACTACCTATAGCACAAGGAAAGTGATTTTAATCCCTTATAACTTGCCACCATGGGCACGTATGAAAGCATCTTGGTTCATTTTGTCCATAATTATTCCTATTAAAAATGGACCAGGAAATAATATTGATGTATATTTACAGCCTTTAGTGCATGAGTTGAAGTTATTATGGGAAGGTGTTGATGCATTTGACTCATATGCCAAGGAAAAATTAAAGATGCAAGCTGCTTTACTGTGGACCATCAATGACTTTCCAGCTTCAACCATGTTGTCTGGATAGAGTACAAAGGGCTATAATGCTTTCCCATTATGTACTTACTCAACACCCTCAGTTAGGATTGGGAACAAGATATGTTATATTGGGCATCATAAATGGTTGGCTCATGATCATCCTTTCAGGTTTCGTGGTGACTTATTTAATGGCTTGGAAGATCATAGTCATGCTCTAAATGTTGCATCTGGTTCTGACATCTTAAGAGAGCAAGAAAAGACTGGTAAAATGGTTAAAACCTCAAAGAAAAAGAAGAGACACCGTAGGGGTATAATGATTGGTGAGATGAATATGAGTGAGGATAAGATTCTTTAGAACAAAAGGAGCATATTTTATAACTTGCCTTATTGGGAATGTAACCTTCTTCGTCATAACTTAGATGTCATGCATATAAAGAAGAATGTGCGTGATAATCTACTTGTAACCCTCATGAATGTAGATGGTAAGACCAGAGATGAAGAGAAAGCTCGCATATTCCCTGAGTAAAGGAATGTGAAGCCCCATCTTTGGCTCAAACATCAGGAAGCTAGCGAATTGTTCATGCCAGTAGCTCCATATTGTATGTCACATGAGGATAAGGGGTTATTTTTGAAAGTATTGAAGAATCTTAAAGTCCCGGATCGATATAGATCTAACCTCTTTAGATGTGTGAACATGAAAAACAAAAATCTCTTAAATCTCAAGAGTCATGACAATCATATTCTAATGCAAGAAATCCTTCCATTGGCATTGAAATCATCTCAGTCCTCACAAATGGTTGACCACCTTCATGATTTGTCTTTATTTTTCAAATCTCTAAACATTTGGATGCTTTATAACCAAATATCATTGAAATACTTTGCCACATGGAGATTGAATTTCTTCCTCCTTTTTCACGATCATGGTTCACTTACTAATTCATTTAGTAAAGGAGATTTAGTTTGGCAGACCCGTACACTATAGATGGATGTATCCAATTAAAAGGTTAGCATTATTGTTTTCTAAATAACGTATTTGTTTTACCTTTTAATGGCATCTTATCTCTTTTTTCCAATATTGGCTAACTATTTATTAACTTATATAAAAGTTATTTGGCCCATCTAAAAACATACGTTAGAAATAAAGCTCAGCCAGAAGATTCCATTATTGAGGGTTATATTCTTGAGGAGATTGTTACCTTTTGTTCAAGATATCTAAAAGGTGTTAAGACTATTTTCAATCGAGAACGTAGGAATGATGATGATAATCCTCAATCAGAATGGTACTTGTTTGATTCTGGTGGTCAAGCAATAGGGGAGAAAAAATCACTCATATGCCTGTTGAAGTTTGGCACAAATATATCGTTATGTGCTCACCCAATTTGAGGAATTGTTGAAGCCATTTATGAGTAAGTGTTAATCTTATATGCTAAATCATATGGTTGACTACTTTTATTTAATTTGGATATCACTAAAAGTACTAGATATCCTTCACTATATACAGTGCATTCATATATCAAAAGCGGAGAGAGAATTGGAGAATTAGAGTTGATGAAGCTTTGGTAAATAAATGGAAAGTTGATGAATTTTCAAATTGGTTCAAATCACAAGTTATCCATTTGTATATAACTACATATATTTTTTACTTTTTTTGTTTAAATCTTGTGCTTGAATGATATTTTATTACACGTTAATGAGTTCACAAAAACATTTTTGATAGGTATGCACGATTAATGAGGACACTCAAGAAGGAAGGTTGATACGAGCCTTAGCTTGTGATCTGACTCCTTTTGCCACAAGAGTCAAGGGCCATGTGGTTAAGGGCATCAAGTTTAATACAACTACTCTTGAAAGAACCAGGAAGACACAAAACAGTGGAGTAATGGTGGTTGCAGATGGAGAAAAATATTATGAAAAATTGACTGATATTTTTGAAGTAGATTACAATGGAACATATAGGGTAGTTGTT
>JAOQML010146586.1:0-14843 GCA_027568935.1 Erythroxylum urbanii | reverse complement strand
AGACTTTGTTAAATGTAAGATATTAGCGTTAATGTTATTAGTATGGATATTTTAATATATAAAAAATATATAAAGAAGGCTAACATTGTCCAATAAATAATGAATAAAATTTTTATTAATTATTATTAATCATCTTCATCTTCGTTGAACCGTTTTCTACATTCAGAGATGGATAGAAATGCCAAAATGCCAGAAAATGAAAAAAACGAACTCCTACGACGACTTAGAGAAGCTCGTGCTGTAAAAAAAAAGAAATGCTACTTTGGTTTTTTGTTCTTAAACAGTTGGTCATCAACCTTTCTATCCTACCATTGATAACATACCTTTTGACGATAAACTTTTTTTTCATCAATGTACTAATCAACTAGCAGAAAATCAATTTATCGATTTAGAAGTTAATCATGTCGATGCAACTCATTCCTTTCTTTAACTAAAAGAAACTCTTCATGCAAAATCAGTAGTTCAAGCATCTAATATCAAATGTCATAATTTAGATTGTCCAGCTGTATCTTCCTCTTCAATTCAACCTAGCACAATGATGCATGTTGAGAATCAAGGTATAAATCTTTTTACCTGTGTTCTTTCGATTTTTTTATTGTCACTGCGTAAAGTCATAAACTTTTCTCTAAATCTTTGAAGGGATAAATTGTCATCATTCTTCGTCAAAGTTAACATCTTTGCAGAATTTATCTGTTAAGCCCTTACAACTTCGTTTTATTCCAAACTGTGAATATTGTGATGCAAAAAGATTTTATTTAAAGCCCCCGTCATTTTGCTGTTCATCAGGAGAGATTTCCATTATTGCTCCTCAAATGTCGTATGCTCTTAAGCGACTATTTCTTATTAATGATGAAGAATCTAAACATTTCAGGAAAAACGTTTGTACATATAATAATAATGTGGCTTTTACTTCATATGGAGTTAGATATGATCGAGAACTAACAAAAAATAAGCAAGGTGTTTACACATTTCGTGTTCAAGGTCAAGTTTATCATTTCCTTGACAGTTTAGCTTCAACAACTAACAAGGTATCTAGTATCCAACTCTATTTTTTGATACTGATGAGGAATTGAAAAAAAGGACTAAGAGTTGTGATAAATATCGTGAGGATAAATTAAAACTGATTATGCCAATTTTACAACATAATCCTTATGTCAAGTTCTCTAGAAGCCTTAAAAAATATTCCTACGCTTGAGAATTATGCAACTATTTTGAGGTGTTATCCTAGCTTTGATCAGCATGTTTATAATCTCCCTACTGCATCACAAGTGGCTAGTGTATGGACTGAGATCAATGATGAAAAGATTAATAAATGTCCTCACATCCAAGTTTATAATCACTCGGGCACAAGCTATAGAATCCAGTCTTATTATGCATGTTATGACCTACTTCAATATCCTCTTTTATTTCCTCGTGGTAAATCTGGATGGCATATTGGAATTAAGTGGCTGATTCCAAGAAAAGACAAAAGTAATGTTTTAGATGAAGGATGAAATGTTAATTTCAACTCCTTTATTGATCTATCTAAATTATTCACTATAGAAAACACAGGCAAGTTTGTTTGTTCCTTTTTCATTTTTATAGTATTCTCTTATGTTATCGTTTCACTTATCGAATTTATTTTTTAAATTATTAGTTGCCGTTCAAGAATATTGTGAAGATAGTATTATTTTTGCTAGAGAATATTATTGTTATAGGCTCCAAATAAGAGAACGTAACGAATCTATGCTGCTTCATAGCTTAAGGTTGCTCCAACAATTTATTGTCGGAACTTATATAAAAATTGAAACATCTAGACTTGATTTCTATAGAAAAAGACAAAATGAGATAAGGACAGAGACACTGCAAGGTGTTTTAGACAGTATTACTATTGGTTAAATAGAAGACTGTAGAATTGGTCATTGAGTTGTCCTCCCAGCTTCATTTATCAGTGGTCCAAGGGATACGAAACAATGTTATCTTGATGCAATGACTCTAGTACAGAAGTATGGCAAACTATATATTTTCATCATTATGACTTATAATCCTATGTGGAGAGAGATTTAAGATAATCTTAAGTTTCATGAAAAACCACAAGAAAGGCCAGATTTATTGGCTGGAGTTTTTAGAGCCAAATTTGAAGTTCTTAAAAATGAGTTGATGAAAAAACAAATCTTCAAAGACCGCTTGTGTTTATGTTATTGAGTTTCAAAAGCGTGGATTCCCTCATGCTCATTTATTATTGATACTTAAGCAGCGTTTTAAATTACTAAACCCAGATTCTTATGACCAAATCATATCCGCTGAAATACCAGATCCTGATAAAAATTTATGCTTATATTCTTTTGTCATTAAGCATATGATTCATGGTCCTTATGGTCTTCTGAATAAAGATTGTCCTTGCATGAGAAATGGTTTGTGCAAAAACAATTATCCTAAAAATTTTGCTCCTTTCACTGTTCATGGTGAAGATAGTTATTTATATTATAGACGAAGAGATGATGGTCGAAAAGTCAAGATTTGTAGACACGAGGTTCATAACAAATGGGTGGTTCCTTACAATCCGTACCTCTTGATGCTTATTGATTGCCATATAAATGTTGAGATCTGTTCTATTGTTAAGCTTGTTAAGTATTTATATAAATATGTGTTTAAAGGCTATGATCTTGTCAATTTTAGTATTGTCGATCAAGAGACCACAACTGATATTAATGAAATTAGTAATTTTCAAGAAGATTGTTGGATTTCACCTCTTGAAGCTTTCTGGCGTATATATGAATTTCGTTTAGCAGAAATTAAGTTATCAGTTTATATACTGCAAGTTCATCTTCCTGATCAACAGTTTTTTTCCTTTGACAAAAATGTAAATCTCCTATATTTGTTGAGAAAAATTTACTTCTCTAAAATAATGCTAATTGAATTTTTAAAGATGAATTTGATAAATAAAAAGGCAGAAGAGATGAAATGTTTGTTTAAAGATTTTTCAGAACATTTTGTTTGGAATTGGAAGATAAAAACATGGTCAGAAAGAAGACGAAAGAAAGTGATTAGGAGATTGGTTATTGTTGACACTAAAGAAGGAGAAAGGTACTACTTGAGGTTATTACTTACACATGTGAAAGGACCAACATCATTTGACCACTTGTTAACTGTTGATCGTGAAAAAATAAGCTATTTTAGGGAGGCTACACTCAAGTTAAGACTGTTAGCATCTGATTTTTATATACAACAAACTCTAGAGGAAGCTGTTCTATTTCAAATGCCAGCTTCCCTTAGACTTTTATTTACTACACTTTTGTTCTATTGTTCACCAACAAATCCTAAGCAGATTTGGGAAACATTCAAAGATGATCTTTGTTCTAACTATCGACATGCTTCCTCCTATACTGCATGTGTATTTGAGGACGTTACAAGGATGGCTCTTCAAGATATTAATAAATCTTTACAACAAATGGGGAAAAGCTTAAGCAATTATCATTTTACTGATTATCACTTTGAAGTTAACTATCATCAACATCTTAGCAAAGAAATACAAAGTGAGAAGAAATATACAGATTGATCAAGAGGACTTATTATTACATTCAATGTTAAATAAGGAGTAGAAATACATTTTTGTTAAGTTGTCATTTTTGTACTAATTTTGGGATAAATTTCTTTAATGTGTTGAAATTATTGTTCGAAATTGATGGACTTATTTCTAAATTGTTCTTAGATGATTTTCAACACATGAAAGATAAAATTGGAGCAAAAAGATGGAAAGAAAAGACAATTCGAATTCCCAGCTAGCAGAAAAATAGATGACTAGGTGTGGGCACGTGCAAGGAGAAAAAAAACTATCTGCAGAATCTGATTTGAAATCAGATTTGATTCACTTAAAATCTTTATGATTTTGGGAATCAAGTGTTGCCTTATTGATGGGAATCTACGACTTGAATATCTGAGGATGGTATTTGCTGAAGATTACGAGAGGATGGAAGAGAGAGAGGATCGAAAATGATTAAAAACATTCACTATTCACGAGAAAACACTATTCACGCATAGAATAGGCTGGGTTTTTCTGGTTTTTATGTTTCTTTTCTACGGATAACTTATTGTCAAATTTGTCTTATTTTAGGCTAGAATTTTTCGTATTTTTCATAAGGGGACCAAGGATGGAGACTTTATCTTTAGTTATTATTCTATTTGCTCTTACTTTTGTTATGAATAGCTAAACTTTTCTTCTTGGTTGAAGGAAACCATGTTATCATCTAGTATGGTGAGATTCTAAATAAAGTTTCTTTCATTGATGGATATTAAGTGTCTTCCGATTTATTTTTAATGATTGAATTGATTGATTTCTAGGGTGCACAACTAGGAATTGATTTGTTTAATTTATATCTAGATTTGTAGGATATGACGTTCAGTCTTGCTAATCATAAGTAGCAATTAGGATTATCATCTTTACGTTAAAGTTGGAAATTCTAAGAAGATGCTTAGCTAGATTAAATGCATGTCGTACATGTATTGTCTTATTCATTGGTTTATTAGTTCTTAAAGCTATTAATCAATTAAACTTAAGATCGTATCTAAGTTGTTGACTAATAAGAATGTTTAGAATACATGTTTCTATTCATTTGATCTTAAGACAAAACAACCCTCAACGAATGTTTATTAATGGACTAAGTTTTATATCGAGGATCCAAATTAGTTTGATAACGTTGGTGATTCGAAACCAAGGTTTGTTTACTGAATTTCCAGATTTGAATATTTTTGTTATTTTTCAATTTCAGCCTTTTTAATTCTTTTAATTTACGTCAATTCAAAACCCCCATTTTGTCTTCAACTCGTTTAACATTTTCTGTTAAAGTTCCTCATGGGAACGATTTTAACTCTTCACTAACTACATTTTTATTGTTAGAGTTACTATTAATTTGGTTACAAGCGACAACAGTACCAAATTTTGGCACCGTTGTTGGGGAACTTTTTAACGATTTATGTATGTTACATAAGTAGACAAGACAACTCAGCTACAATTTGATTCAGAGATTGAGAAGATAGTCAAGAAACTACGAAAATAGGCGAAACAACAAAAACAAGCATAGAAATTGGAAAGAATGACTACGAATCGTACTCTTCATTAATTAGCCACGACCACGGACACTCAACAGCCCCATTACATCAATTTTCCAAATTTATGTGACAACAATACTTTTGAATTAAAATCTGGGCTAATTCATTTGTTGCCTATTTCAGGGGTTTACCGAAAGAGGATCCTTACAAACATTTGAAGGAGTTCAACGTGGTTTGTATGGAAATGAAGCCAACAAATGTGACGGAAGAGCAAATCAAATTAAGAGCATTCCCATTTTCTCTCAAGGATGATGCTCAAGATTGGTTGTACTATTCAGCTAGTGAAAATGTGCAAACATGGGCTGAAATAAAGAAAATTTTCTTTGAGAAGTATTTTCCAACATCGAGAGCTTCCAACATTCAGAAAGAAATTTGTGGCTTTCGACAACACATGAGGGAGACTCTTTACGAATATTGGGAAAGATTCAAGAAACTTTGTGCTAGCTGTCCCCATTGCCAAATAATTGACCAGTTGTTGATTCAATATTTTTATGAAGGTCTTTTGCTCACAGATAAGGGTGTGATTGATACTGCAAGCGGTGGAGCTCTAGTTACCAAAATATCGACAACCGCAAGGACTTAATATCGAATATGGCTTCCAATACACAACAATTTGGGATCCGTTCTGGTCGTAGTTCCAAACACATTAATGAAGTGAATGTGACAGCATTGGAGAAAAGATTGGATGACCTTATAACCTTGGTGTGACAACTTGCAGTTACAAAGAAAGAAGAAGCAAAGATATGTGGAATTTGTTCAATGTTAGGACACCCCACTGATGAATGTCCTATTTTGCAAGAAGAAAACGCAAAACAGGTGAATGTTTTAGGAGGTTTTGCTGGACCAAGTCAGAGAAAATATGATCCATTTTCCAATACCTACAGTCTGGGTTGGCGAGATCATCCAAATTTACGTTATGGGAACCCAAAAGGATAGTAAAATACAATAAATTTTTAGTAATTTAGACAACTATATGTGCCTAGACAACCTCAACAAATGACATCCAATCCTGAAGGTAAGTCTTCCTTGGAAGATATCGTTCAATCTTTGGCCACTAACACCTTGACGTTTCCGCAGGATACTCAAGCTAATATCCGAAACCTTGAAAATTAAATGAGCCAAATGGCAACCGCCATTAATAGATTGGAGGCACAAAGCTCTGGAAATTTCCCAGCCCAATCAGAAATCAACCCCAAACATAATGCTAAGACTATTATGTTACGGAGTGGAAAGGAATTGAAGGAACCACCTAAAATCTCCAAGAGAGAAATTAAGGAAGAAGCAATAAAGGAGGTAGCTGAACAGTAAGAAAAAACGCAGACAAGTCTAAATAATTTGATTGTGCAGCCCCCTTTTCCTAGCCAATTTACCAAGGCAAAGAAATTAAGAGCAAGAGAAGGAAACATGGGACACTTTCAGGAAAGTTCAGGTAAATATTCCTCTACTTAATGCAATAAAACATATCTCACATTATGCTAAATTCCTTAAGGAACTTTGCACTTAAAAACGATAATTAAAATTTAATGAGAAAGTGCAATTAGGGGAGAATGTTTCATCTATTTTGCAGAAGAAAAAGCTTTCACCTAAATGTCGAGACCCAAGTATGTTCACTATTCCATGTAAAATTGATGATTTGAGAATTGAAAAAGCTATGTTAGATTTGGGTGCTTCCATAAATATGATGCCTTATGATGTTTATAAGTCTTTTAATATGGGACCTCTCAAGGAAACTGATGTAGTGATTCAATTAGCAGATCGTTCAAATGCTTATCCAAAGGGTGTGTTAGATGACATTTTAGTTCAAGTGGGAGATATGCTTTTTCTATTTGATTTTTATATTTTGTAGATGGGGAGTGACGATGTATCTTCTTCAATCCCGATTTTGTTTGGAAGGCTATTCTTAAAAAACACAAGAATGAAAATTGATGTTCATGATGGGTCGTTGACTATGGAATTTGATGGTGAACTAATTAAATTCAATATATACAATGACATGAAAATTTTGGATGATGAACAACCTGTTGTTTCTGTGGATTTTATTGACACATGGGTGCAGGAAAATTCGTGCCAATAAAATCCACTATTAAGTGGAAGAGATACACTTAAAACACTCTTAGAGATGGGAGATACATCATAGTGACAAGCCATAAAGAACTCATTATTGTCCAACAATGAATTGGAGGTGCTGTTTTGTAAATTGGAGAAATCCAATTAGTTAGAGAAGGGCATTTCCCGAAAAGACGAGTAGACATTATAGTATGAAGGCAAAATGATGAAGTTCCACTCATTAGAAGTCTTGGAGCATCGTGCTGAGAGGGAGTTGACTTTGAGGGAAATTGCTCCAGGATCCTCACGAAGTCTGAGCATGCTACCTGTTAGGCTCAAGCATCCATTCGTAATGGATGATATATATATGCCAAAGGTCAAGTTTATGACCTTAAATAAGTACTTGATGGGAGGTACTCCATCCGTATCCCTTCCTTTTGTCTGTTTTCTCTTTTATGCATATCTTTTAGGTGTTTGCTTTGAGTGTTTTACTTGTTTTCTTTGGTTTGTTTTGTTTGCAGGAGTTTGAAAAGGAAGCTACAATCTTTCACTTCAACACTGTTATCTGTGTTTTCAAAATTGTAATCATTCATTTCAAAGTTGCATATGGTGTCTTCAATCTAGGGGAGTACTTCTGTTCCCATCCCTCTTTTATGCTTTTATTATTTTTGGACATTGAGGACAATGTTGTTCTAGGTATGGGGGTAAAGATTGGAATACATGTGTGTAACTATGTGGCCTTGCTTTTCTTTGATTCTCTTTTCTTTAAAATTTTTCTATTCTTTGCATGTTTGTGTTGTGTGTTGTGCCATGAAGCTCTGTCATATTAGTTTGGATGAGATTGAGGGTGTGCATGAAATTAAACTGGGCTATGTGAGTCTAAGGTGAACTATGCTGATTAATTGCAATAACTAGTCTTATACACTTAATCAAAGTTTAACATGTGAGAGATTAGGTAATATATAGAATTAAGGTGAATTCTTGAATTAAACCTCTTGTGAGCAAATTTGAGCCTTAATGACATCATCTTTATGTCATTCTATCTCTTGATGTGTGATTATCTTCTAAGGTGAATTTTTCTCTAGAACTTGCTTGGAATCGATTTGAGACCACATCTATACATGCAGGTACAAAAATGATAAAGGTCATGTTTGTTTTAACCCTTTAGCTTAAAAATCCAACCTAATTCAATATACTTTGTTAAATTTTTTGAGTTGAACCCTTTTTCATGATAAACCCACAACAAGCAACTTAACCCTCTCATATCTTCACCTATCATAAATGTAAGTAGGCATTCTAACCACATATTATGTCACACTTATTTGGAGAGATATGGAAAGCAAGGAAAAGAAAAAGATGAAGGAAACTGAAGAGGTTTAGTTTTGAATTGTGTATGTACTGCTGTCATAAAAAAAACAAAAGAAAAAGAGAAAAATGTACAGCAGTGAAAATTTGAAGTAATTTACCTTTGCAGAATGATGTTGTTGACTTCTTTGCAATTGAACTGTGTCTCCATAAGTGTTTAGGTGCTTTACTAATGTTTATGATTTTTGCCCTTTTTTATTTATCAATCCTTACCTTGACCTACAGTAATACAACTTTGAAAAAGTCCTTTTGATTTGTGCATGTTTATATTTCAAGTGGTGGAGAGTTGGTGAAAAAGAAAGCATATGGTAGAATATTTGCATTAGAGGATTTCAACCTAAGTCTTACTGGCTAAGTTTAGTGGATTGTGTGTACTTAATCTTATGAAGGACCAATTGATAAAGTGTAGTGGTTTGGCATAATTGCTCGAGGACGAGCAAAAGATTGGTGTGGGGGAATTAGTTAAGTTGTCATTTTTGTACTAATTTTAGGATAAATTTCTTTAATGTGTTGAAATTATTGTTCGAAATTGATGGACTTGTTTCTAAATTATTCTCAGATGGTTTTCAACACATGAAAGATAAAATTGGAGCAAAAAGAAGGAAAGAAAAGAAAGATGATTCAAATTCCTAGCTGGCAAAAAAATAGATGACTAAGCATGGGCACCTGCAAGGAGAAAAAGACTTTTTGCAAAATCTTATTTGAAATCAGATTTGATTCACCTAAAATCTTTATGATTTTGGGAATCAAGTGTTGCCTTATTGATGGGGATCTATGACTTGAATATA
Source organism: Erythroxylum urbanii (assembly GCA_027568935.1). Lineage (NCBI taxonomy): Eukaryota > Viridiplantae > Streptophyta > Magnoliopsida > Malpighiales > Erythroxylaceae > Erythroxylum > Erythroxylum urbanii. The sequence continues at coordinate 5,556 of JAOQML010146586.1, read as the reverse complement.
TGAGGATGGTATTTGCTAAAGATTACGAGAGGATGGAAGAGAGAGAGGATCGAAAATTATTTAAAACATTCACTGTTCATAGGAAAACACTGTTCACGCATAGAATAGGCTGGTTTTCTGGTTTTTACGTTTCTTTTCTGCAGATAGTTTCTTGTCAGATTTTTCTTATTTTAGGTTAGAATTTTGTATTTTTCATAAAGGACCAGGGATGGAGACTTTATCTTTGGTTATTATTCTATTTGTTCTTACTTTTGTTATGAATATCTAAACTTTTCTTCTTGACTGAAGGGAACTGTGTTATCATCTAGTATGGTGAGATTCTAAATAAAGTTTCTTTCATTGATGGATATTAAGTGTCTTCCAATTTATTTTTCATGATTGAATTGATTGATTTCTAGGGTGCACAACTAGGAATTGATTTGTTTAATTTATAGCTAGATTAGTATGATATGATGTTCAGTCTTGCTAATCACAAGTAGCAATTAGGATTATCATCTTTACGTTAAAGTTGGAAATTCTAAGAAGACGCTTAGCTAGATTAAATGCATGTCGTACATGTGTTATCTTGTTCATTGGTTTCTTAGTTCTTAAAGCTATTAATTAAACTAAAGATAGTATTTAAGTTATTGACTAATAAGAATGTTTAGAATACATATTTCTATTCATTTAATCTTAAGAGAAAACAACCCCCAATGAATTTTTGATAATGGACTGAGTTTTATATCGAGGATCCATATTAGTTTGATAATGTCGGTGACCCGAAATCAAGGTTTAGTTACTGAATTTCATATTTGAATAATTTTTATTATTTTTCAATTTCAGCCTTTTTAATTCTTTTAATTTACGCCAATTCAAAACCCCCATTTTGTTTTCAACTCGTTTAACATTTTTCGTTAAAGTTCCTCGTGGGAACGATCTCAACTCTTCACTAACTACATTTTTATTGCTAGAGTTGATATTAATTTGGTTGCAGGTGATAGCAGTACCAATTTTCGACTTGATTTTACATTTGGTTTCGACTTCAAGTGGTGATAGTTTTTTTATTGATGGTCTCGGTGGAACTAAGAAGACTTTTTTATATCAAGCTCTTCTTGCAATTTTACGATCACAAAGTCATATTGCAATTGATATTACTATAATAGGTGTTGCAGAATCAGTCCTTCTTAGTGGTAGAACAACTCACTCGAGATTTAAAATTTCACTTGATTTTTTGAAAAAGAAAATTTGTCAGTTAAGTAAGCAGAGCATCATTGCAAAACTGATATTTGAATCTAGTCTTATCTTATGGGACGAGGCTTCCATAGTAAACTGAGAAGCTATTGAAACATATGATGACTTAGTTCAAGATATCATGAACTCCAATCAACCTTTTGGAGGAAAAATTGTTGTATTTGGCAGTGATTTTCGTCAAACCTTACCAGTTATAGACCAAGCCATATAACAACAATTGATTGATTCAAGTCTTGTAAATTCGTATCTTTGACGACACATGCATAAATTTTCTTTGACAATAAATATGAGAGATATATCAAATCCAACTTTTTGTGAATTTTTATTACGAGTTGGAGAAGGTACAGAACCAGTTGTCTAGCAAGATCGAATTTCCTTATGAAAACAGTTAGTTATGCCTTACCATAATAAGGATGAATCTCTTAAAAGGTTAATTTTTTTAATTTTCCTTTACTATCATTTTTTAAAAAATTTAAAAAGAAAATTTTCTTATGCATTGTTGCTTTCATCAGGTTGCTTGATAACATCTTCCCTAATTTAAGCTTATATGCATCTGATCCATATGAAATGATAAATAGAAGTGTACAATGTCCAACAAATGGTTGTGTTGGTGAAGTTAATGACATGATGATCAACAGATTGTCAAGAAATATACATTCGTACATAAGTTTTGACAAAACAATTGATCGAAAACATCAAGCAGATTATGAAGATTTTCTAAATTCTTTAAATCCTAAAGGTCTACCTTCACACAAACTCTTGCTCAAAGAAGGTTGTCCAACTATGCTCTTAAGAAATTTGAATCCAACTGAGAGACTACGCAATGGCACAAGGTTGATTTGTAGACAATTAAAATAGCATACAATTTCTGCATAAATTGTTTTTAGACCTCACAAAGGAAAGCAAGTTTTTAGACCTAAGATTCCTTTGCGATCTTTAGAAAATGAAAAAAATGGTATACCTTTTGTGAGAACACAATTCCCTGTTCGTTTATGTTTTGCAATGACCATAAATAAATCCCAGGGTCAAACACTTGATTATGTAAGAATTTATCTCCGTTAGCTTGTATTCTCACATGGATAATTATATGTGGCTTTGTCAAAAGCTTAGCCTCCTGAATTTGTTAAAGTTATAATTATTCCAGGAACTTTTGAGTCTTCAAAAATTGATCGAAAAATAAGAAATATCATGTTCCATGAAATTTTCCAGTTAGTAAAACTATAAAGTACAAAATTATCAGAAGGTATATAAATTGTTTGTTCAATTTTATTTAATATCTTTCCAAATAAAAATTTATTTTCTCTTATTATTTTATTCAATATTTTTTAAGGATAGAGAAGCGTTTATTAATCAAGGATATTTTACCTGGTACTCAATAGTGATCATGTGAAATTACTATCTAAGAAAAACAATATATTGTGACATCAGCCAACTCGCCATAGAAGAGATAAAAGTTTATCTTTTTTGATTCTGAGGTATACCTCAACTATAATGTTTTCATCAAATCTTCCCTTTTCATTAACTTAATTATTTACTGTATGATTGTTATTATCAAGGCTCACAAGTTGAAGTTGTTATCTTTAACAATGATATCGAACGAATGAGCCATATTTTGCAGCCGTATAAGAAACATATCATTTGTAACACCATTGTCAAGCCAATTTCGTCTCAGTATCAAATTGGAAACTTGAAAATTCAACAGATCATTACAAGTCGTACTGTTATTGAACCTATAGCAGATGATGACAATAACATCCCCATCAAATTCAACTATACATCTTTTATAGATCTTACCAACTATATGAACGACAAGGAAAAATCAATCAGTTACATACTGTATTTGTTTCTTCTAAAACTTTCACTTTTTTTCCATGCTGTATCTAATTATATTTATCTTTAATGTTATAGATATCTTGGGAGTAGTTGTTGAAGTCTTGGATCAAAACAAGTCAGCAAAGATGGCAAGCTTTCAACTGCCCAAAAATTTGTTCTTACCAACAAATAGTATGTTACATTTTCTATTATTCTCTACAGCTTCTAAAATTTGACACCAATTTTTTCTCTAACTTTTTCTGTTTTATCTTAGGCAACAAACTGTTGTACTGTCAATATGGAATGATTTTGTTGCTAATAAGGGCCAACAAATTGTCGAATCATTAAATACTTACCCAATAATTGTTTGTCGTAGGGTAAAAGTAAATTTTTATAATGGTAATTTTATTCTTTTTTTATCACCCTTTCCCATTTTCCTTTTAATTAATATACTATTTTATTCTTACCTTATAATTAAAATATTTTAGGTGTTGCATTACCCACCTGGTTTAACTCTTCAATTCTTATTGATCCACCAATACAAGAAGCTGCAGATCTTAAAAATTGGGATTGTAACATTTTTCATCTTTCTCTAACAACAAATAAAGTTATACACAAATTTTAGAATATTTTGATGCTTTACATTTATAATTATCTTCTTTCAGGGCACAAAGAAATAGTAAAGAGCTCAAAAACCTTGTTAACCAACAAGCTTATCTCAAATATAATCCTGATGTGTCTTTTCGCACCAGATCAAAAAATTACTAAAATCATGTTCTTAACGTCCAAGGTAAGTACATTTTATATTATATTCTCATATAAGTTTTCCAACTTATGTGATATTAAACCAAAATCTATCTATATATTTGCAGACAACATGGATTAAAGCTCATATTTCCTTTCAACACATTTTACAAAAATACTAGTATATGACATGCAAAAAATGCTTTCGTTCAACAATTGCTACATATGGAATTACATTCACTTGCAATTCTTCCTTTTCTTCTGATGCAGCGTATTTATTGGGAAATAAATTTTTTTACAACATTAGCAAGTTAATCTTTTTAGCGACCAAACGAATGAAGAAAATAGTTCAAACATTCATCTTACACCTGCCAAAACACAGGATTATATTATATGTCACGGGTGTGACATGCTAAGTCACACTCGTGAGAAACAATATATGTCACGGGTTTGACATGTTAAGTCACCCTCGTGAGCAAGGACTTTAATTTTAATTTGTTTGTCACAGGTGTGACTTATAGGTTTGATCGTAAATGAAGTATTAAATATATCAATTAATGTATTTCCTCATTAACTTTTTATTTTAAAATGTAGATGTCGCTGTGATGTTGATTTAACAAACAAAACAGGAACTGTAACAGCTTCTATTTTTGGTGAACTTGGTGAAAAACTCTTGACCTTCATTGCAATTGAAGCTATGCAATTTTACCACTGCAAGTAGATTTACATTCAATGACAAAAATTATTACAACTTTACCATTTTACTGATGATTGACAATTTTTATCTTCCCATTAAAAGAGTATTGAACTTCCTCCAGAAAAGGTACACACAGAATTGAAGACGAAGACCTTTCTTGTTCATATGAATCCAGTCATCTATTGTTTCTCACGGGTGTGACTTAGTGAATGTAATTCCATATGTAACAGCTGTTGAACGAAAGCATTTTTTGCATGCCATATACCAATACTTTTGCAAAATGTGTTGAAAGGAAATATGAGATTTAATCCATGGGTCTACAAATATATAGATAGATTTTGGTTAAGTATCACATATGTCGGAAAACTTATATGAGAATATAATATAAACTATACTTACCTTGGACTTTAAGAACATGATTTTAGTAATTTTTTGATATGATGTGAAAGACCCATCAGGATTATATCTAAGAGAAGCTTGTTAGTTAACAAAGTTTTTGAGCTCTTTACTATTTTGTTGTGCCCTGAAAAAAGATAATTATAAATGTAAAAGCATCAAAATATTCTAAAATTTGTATATAACTTTATTTGTTGTTAGAGAAAGATGAAAAATGTTAGAATACCAATTTTTAAGATCTGCAGCTTCTTGTATTGGTGAATCAATAAGAATTGCAAAGTCAAATCAGGTGGATAATGCAACACTTAAAATATTTTAATTATAAGGTTAGAATAAAATAGTAGATTAATTAAAAGAAAAATGGGAAAGGGTGATGAAAAAAAGAATAAAATTACCATTGCAAAAATTTAGTTTTACCCTGCGACACACAATTATCGGGTAAGTATTTAATGATTCGACAATTTGTTGGCCCTCATTAGCAACAAAATCATTCCACATTGACAGTACAACAGTTTGTTGCCCAAGATAAAACAGAAAAAGTCAGAGAAAAAAAACTGGTGTCAAATTTTAAAAGTTGTAGAGAATAATAGAAAATGTAACATACTGTTTGTTAGAAAGAAAAAATTTTTGGACAGTTAAAAGATTGCCATCTTTGCTGACTTGTTTGTGATCCAAAA
>JAOQML010146563.1:0-14848 GCA_027568935.1 Erythroxylum urbanii | reverse complement strand
ATGAATAGCATTATAAGTCAAGATATGTATGTATGCATTTCTTTTTCTGTAAACTATTGAATCTTTCCTTTAAATTTGAAATAAAATATATAAAATAAGTCCACATTGTGAGAAAATTTATTAAATTAAAATATTTTTCAAAAATACAAAAATAATAATTAAAAAATAATACAATTATCTGTGATGTTTTTGTATAAACGTCACAGAATGTCTTCCGCGACGCAAAATGTGACCTTCCGCGACGTTTCCAAAAACATCGCCGAAAGACCAATCTTTCAGTGACATTTTTTAAAACGTCGTGGAATGTCTGTATTTTCCATGACGTTTTATAAGAAACATCGCAGAAACTTTTTGGCTACACCACATTCCGCGACGTTTTTTGTGATGTTTTGACATTTTATGACGTTTTTTAAACGTCACAAATTGTGATGTTTTCTTGTAATGTTTGGTAGACAACAACACTTTTGAATTAAAATTTGGGCTAATCCATTTGTGGCCTATTTTCAGAGGTTTACTGGGAGAGGATCCTTACAAACATTTGAAGGAGTTTGACGTGGTTTGTATGGGTATGAAGCCACCAAATGTGATGGAAGAGCAAATCAAACTAAGAGCTTTTCCCTTTTCTCTCAAAGATGATGCTCAAGATTGGTTATACTATTCAGCTGGTGAAAATGTGCAAACATGGGCTAAAATGAAGAAACTCTTCTTTGAGCAATATTTTCCAGCATCAAGAGCTCCTAACATTCGAAAGGAAATTTGTGGCATCTGACAGCATACGGGGGAGACACTTTATAAACATTGGGAAAGATTTAAGAAACTTTATGCCAGCTATCCCCATCACCAAATAACCGACCAGTTGTTGATTCAATACTTTTATGAAGGACTTTTGCTCACGAACAAGAGTATGATAGATGCTATAAGTGGCGGAGCTTTAGTTGACAAAACACCGACAGCTGTAATGGACTTGATAGCAAATATGGCTTCCAATACAAAATAATTTGGGATTCGTTCTGGCCATAGCTCAAAACACATAAATGAGGTAAATGTGATAGCAATAGAGAAAAGATTGCATGATCTTACATCTTTGGTGCGACAACTTGCAATTACAAAGAAAGAAGAAGCAAAGGTATGTGGAATATGTTTGATGTTAGGACACTCCACTAACACATGCCTGATTTTGCAGGAAGAAAATGCAAAACAGATGAATGCCGTAGGGGGTTTTCCTGGACCAAATCAGAGGAAATATGACCCATTTTCCAATACCTACAATCCGGGTTGGCACGATTGTACCTAGACAACATCAACAAACTACCACAAGTTTCCAGCAATTTAGATAACCATATATGCCTAGACAACATCAACAAATGACATCCAATTCCGAAGGTAAGTTTTCATTGGAAGATATAGTTCAATCTTTGGCGACTAACACCTTGACATTTCGATGGGATACTCAAGATAGTATCTGAAATCTTGAAAATTAGATGAGCCAAATGGCAATTGCTATTAATAGATTGGAGGCATAAAGTTCTGGAAATTTTCCAACTCAGCCAAAAATCAACCCCAAACCTAGTGTTAAGGATATCATGTTATGAAGTGGGAAGGAATTGAAGGAACCACCTCCGAAAATCTCTAAGAGAGAAATTGAAGAAGAAGCAACGAAAGAGGCAACTGAACAGTTAGAAAAAATGTAGACAAGTCTGTAAAATCTGGTTGTGCGGAGCCCCTTTTCCTAGTCGATTCACCAAGGCAAAGAAGGAGAAGCAAGGGAAGGAAATATGGAAGACTTTCAGGAAAGTCCTGGTAAATATCCCTTTACTTGATATAATAAAACAAATCCCACGTTACGCTAAATTCTTTAAGGAACTTTGCACTTCAAAATGAAATTTAAAATTTGATAAAAAGGTGCAATTGGGGGAGAATGTATTAGCCATTTTGCTAAAGAAAAAGCTTCCATCTAAGTGTCAAGACCTAGGTATGTTCACTATCCCATGTAAAATTGGTGATTTGAGAATTGAAAAAGCTATGTTACATTTAGGTGCTTCCATAAATGTGATGCCTTATGATATTTATAAATCTTTAAATATGGGATCTCTCAAGGACACTGATGTAGTGATTCAATTAGTGGATCGTTCAAATGCTTATCCAAAGGGTGTGCTAGAGGACATTTTAGTTCAAGTAGGGGATATGTTTTTTCTAGCTGATTTTTATATTTTACCGATGGGGAGTGATGATGTATCTTCTTCAAATCCAATTTTATTTAGAAGGCTATTCTTAAAAACCACTAGAACAAAAATTGATGTTCATGATGGGTCATTGATTATGGAATTTGATGGTGAACTAATTAAATTCAATATATACAATGCCATGAAAATTTCGAATGATGAACAACCTATTGTTTCTGTGAATTTTATTGACATATGAGTGCAGAAAAATTCATTATTGAGTGGAAGAGATACACTTGAAACACTCTTAGAGATCGAAAACACATCATAGTGGCAAAGCATCAAAGAATCGTTACTGCCCAACAATGAATTGGAGGTGTTGTTTTGTTAATTGGAGAAATACACTCAATTGGAGAGGAAGTTGCCATATGTGCAGCTATCACGCAATAGCTCCAAGTTGCTGCCGTCCTTGATCCAACCACTAGAATTGGAGTTGAAGAGTTTGGCTAGCCATTTAAAATACATCCTTTTTGATGAGAAAGACATGTTACCTGTTATAATTTTTACTAAACTTACTCTTTTACATGAAAATCAATTTATTTAAGTGCTAAGGGAGCATAAGGAAGCTTTCGATTGGACAGTGGTCGATTTCAAGAGTATTAGTCCCACTATTTGTATGCATCGGATATTGACGGAAGATGAAACTAAGAAGGTCAGGCAACCCCAACGTTAGTTAAACCCACCCATAATGGAAGTGGTGCAAAAGGAAATTCTGAAGCTTCTTGATGCTAAAATCATTTATCCATTTTCGGATAGCAACTAGGTAAGTTCAGTTCAGATAGTTTTGAAGAAAATAGGGGTAACTATAATAGAAAATAGTGATGGTAAGTTAATACCTAGCCGTGTTCAAAATGGGTGGAGATTTTTCATAGATTATAGGAAGCTAAATTTGTTTATTAGAAAAGATACAAGTAAATCTTACTATTGTTGTTCAGATGGTTATTCAAGGTATCACCAGATTTTGGTTTCATCTAAAGACCAAGAGAAAACAACCTTCACATGTCCCTTCGGTACCTTTGCTTACCAAAGAATGCCATTTGGGCTATGTAATGCATTAGTGACATTTCAAAGGTGTATGGTAAGTATTTTCTCTAACCTTGTGGAAAATTGTATGGAAGTTTTTATGGATGATTTCATGATTTATAGAGAGTCTTTTGAAACATGCATTATTAACCTTGAAAAAGTGCTTAAACGTTGCATTAAGACTAATTTGGTTTTAAATTATGAAAAGTGTCATTTTATGGTTGATCAAGGCATAATTTTTGGGTCATGCGGTTTCTTTTAAGGGAATTGAAGTCGACAGGGCTAAGATAGATATTATTCGATCTTTATCTTAACCCACAACTGCGTGGGAAGTTCTTTTTTTCTTGGTCATACAAGATTTTATCGGTGATTTATCAAGGATTTTTCAAAGATTGCATGACCTATGTGCAAACTATTTTAAAAGGATGTGAAGTTTGATTTTGATGAGCCATGCAAGATTGCATTTGATGAACTTAAGGATCGACTCATTACAGCTTCAATTTTTCAACCACCAAAATGGGATATTCCATTCGAGCTAATGTGCGATGCTTCAGACTATGCAGTTGGAGTAATACTAAGAAAAAAAGTAGACAAGGTATCTCATATCATCTTCCATGACACTTAACGATGCTCAGAAGAATTATTCTACGTGGGAGAAAAAGTTTTTGGTTGTAGTTTTTAGGTTGGAAAAGTTTCGATCAAACTTATGGGGCACGAAGGTGATCATTTATTCAAACCATGTAGCTCTAAAATAGTTGATAAATAAGAAAGAAGCAAAGACGAGATTAATTTGATGGATTTTACTTCTCTAAGAATTCGATTTGGAAATACGCGATAAGAAAGGAGTTGAAAATTTAGTGGCCGATCATCTTAGCAGGATCATTCCAACCAATGCATATGATCTTATTCAAGACGAATGTTTGGATGAAAAGCTCTTTGCAATTTAATAGGTAATTCCATGGTATGCTGACATAGTTAATTTCTTAGTAACTACGTCCTTACCTAGTGATTTATTTAGAGCTGAAAAAGATAAATTAAGGGAGAAGCTAAATATTACATCTGGGATGAATCTCATCTTTGGAAGTTTTATGCTGATCAGATTGTTAAAAGATGTGTTACAGGGATTAAATTCTTTCCATATTAAATTTATGTCATTCATCTGTGTGTGGGGGACACTTTGGTCCCAAAGGAACAGCTCAAAAAATCCTTGAATGGGGTTTATTTTGGCCTAAGCTATTTTATGATTCTTACATATTTTGCAAGTCTTGTGATTGTTATCAAAGAACAGGTAGCTTGGGATCAAGAGATTAAATGTCACTTACTAACATTCTAGTATATGAGATTTTTTATATTTGGGGAATAGACTTTATGGGTCCTTTTCATTCTTCCTTTGGTAAGAATTATATTTTTCTTATTGTGGATTATGTTTCAAAATGGGTTGAAGCTAAGGCTACCTTGTCTGACGATGCTAAAATTGTTATAGATTTTGTTAAATCTAAAATTTTTGTCAGGTTTGGAATGTCTCAAGTTATCATTAGTGATCGAGGGACCCATTTTTGCAGCAAGATTTTTTAAACTTTGATAAAAAGATGTGGTGTCACACACTGGGTTTCTACAACCTATCATCCATAGACAAATGGACAAGCTAAAGTGTCTAATCGGGAAATTAAATCAATCTTGGAAAAAGTAATGAATCCAAACAGAAAAGATTGGAGCTTACGATTGGACGATGCCTTGTGGGGGTACTAGACTGCTTACAAAACTCCAATAGGGATGTCGCTATAAAGGTTAGTTTTTGGTAAGCCTTGTCACTTACCTGTGGAAGTAGAAGATAGAGCCTATTAGGTTATGAAGCAGTTGAATATGGACCAGATGGAGGTTAGTAACAATAGAAAGCTGCAATTGCAAGAGTTAGAAGAGATTCTTCATGAAGCGTATGAAAATACAAAATTTTATAAGGAAAAAACTAAAGCTTTTCATGATAAAATGATTTCTCATAAATAATTTCTAGTAGGACAAAAGGTTCTTCTTTATCATTCAAATAAGTTATTTCTAGGAAAATTATGATCTTGTTGGATTGGGCCATTTATTGTTACTAACGTTTTTTCTCATGGCATGGTAGAAATTCAAAGTTAGATACATCCAAGGTATTTAAAGTTAATGGACACCCTTTGAAGCCATATTATGAAAACTCTATAGTCGAGCTCGTGGAATAGATAGAGCTGGTAACCCCAGCCTATCTCTAATCAGGTAAGTCGATACACACGTCCAGCTAATGACTTAAAAAAAGCACATTTGGGGGTAACCCAAAAAGATTTCAGCTTCCATTTCAGTTTTATTTGTTTTTAGTAGTTCTTACTTTTATTTTGTTCAGTTGTTTTATTTCAGTTACGAATTCATTCCATTTCATTTAGCATTACCAATTGTTCTTTTAATTTCTGCAATTTTATTTATTAAAAATAAATATGAAAAAATGAAAAAAATTTCTTCTTCCTGTTGTCATCACCAAAGTTTACCTCCCCCTAAATTACTTCCCTCCTTCACGTATTTTTCCTTCAATTTTCAATCACCTTGCAATTTTGTGAATACCCACACAAAACCCACTCTTTTCATCTCTTCTCATCGAAACTCGAAATCTTTTTACATCTTCTCTACGAAACTTCACCTAATTTTCTTTACCGTAAACCCTCCATTACTAAAGCAATATTTCGTGGTTTTGTGTTCTTTCCTTCAAATCTAGGACTGTGTATTCACCAAAGTTGCCATCATACCAAGGAAGAAGAGTGATTCATGCAAGTTAGCTACACCAATCACTTCATTTGTCAACACCTAACCTCCAAATAACGCGACAGCTACAGCCCCAACTCCATCAATTCCTTCAATGTTTGAACTAACACCAGGACCCTCCACACAAAATTGAACAAGGAAGGGTAAACAAGTCGAAAACCATAGCCAATGGAACTCAAGAAGCAGAGGCTTCACTTCTTTTCAACTTCTGGAAGATAATGAACGATTTTAGCAATTCAGTCAACGAAAAATCTACCCCTGTAAGTGTGTTCTTACTGATACTCTTCAAGTTTTAAAAGTTCATGACTCCTTTAAACAAATGATGGGACCAATTTGTTGGAATGTGTTTGCTAGAATTAACTGCCCTGTATTTTTTGAATTAACAAAAGAATTTTACAACACATTTCAATTTAATTATCATGATGATTTTGACTTGTTCACTGAAGAGATTGTGGAATTTAGGCTTATAGGTAAGGAATTTGCATTATTTGTTGCTAAGTTTAACGTAGCCATGGGTTTTATCTCTGCTGATGATGTCAAAAATGAACAATTTTTAAGATCTCGTTATAATTATCATAGTGATTTTAATGCATTTGAATTGTGTAGTCAATGGTGTATTGACCCTCATTAGTATAGTGCCAGTACATCTAAGAGTTTGTATTTAACAAATCCTGTTTTCAAAATCATCTATCGACTCTTAGTGTATAATTTTTCAGGGTGTCAGTATTCTGTGAGTACCCTTTCTAAGGCTGACTTTTATTTCTTATGGTGTATGGATAGACAAATTTCTATTAATTTAGGTTTTTGGTTTTTGATGCAATTCCAATTTGTCTCAAACAAAAATCTAAACCATTAATATTAAGGTCTTATATCACTCAATTGGCTATTAATTTAGATGTATTGGACCTTGATAATACTGATATGATGGTGGCTTGTGTCATAGAGCCTTTGGATATGGAATGTTTGTGCAGGATGGGCATATTGGACATGAGTCGTGGAAGGATATCCTTAACCAATCTGAGACTAGCAACTCCTTTTAACCCACGACTAACCATAATAAGTTAGGTTGTCACCGATGCACCGTGTAAACACCAACCTTCCCAAGCCAATTTCGACAATTGTCTTTCCCACAATTGTCTTTCCTAAGCCAATTTGGACAATTGTCTTAGTCGACTTGAACACCGAATGCATCAACTGGAGCATAATTTGATGACATATATGGAGCATCAAGGATTCCAACCTCCTTACCCACTAACTCCATGATTTTTGGATTTCCACAAATAGAGAAGCATTCTTTTCTCTCTTCTTTTATATTTTTGCTTCTTTACTCTTATGTCATAACATTGAGAACAATGTTGGTCGAGGTGTGGGGGAAAGATATGGAATACATGTGTGTGACTATGTGGTCTTACCTTTCTTTGATTCTTTTTTCTTTAAAATTCTTCTATGCTTTGCATGCTTGTGTCGTGTGTTGAGCCATGAAGCTTTGTCATATTATTTTGGATGAGATTGAGTATGTGCAAGAAATTAAATTGGGCTATGTGAGTCTAAGGTAAACTATGCTGATTAATTGCAATAACTGGTCTTGTACACTTAGTCAAAGTTTAACATTTGAATGATTAGGTAAATATGTAGAATTAAGGTGAATTCTTGAATTAAACCTGTGAGCGATTTTGAGCCTTAATGACATCATCTTTATTTCATTCTATTTCTTGTATTATGTGATGCTCTTTTAATCAAGCTTGTCTTCAAAACTTGCACTGAACCAGATTGAATATGTTTGACTACATAGTTTATGGAAAAGATTAAGGTCTTCTTTATTTTAAACCCCTTAGCTTAAATGACCCACCGAGACAATTTTTCCATTGGAAACCCCTTTGAGCCTCTAACCCTGTTTGTTTTTGAATTAGTCAACTTACATTAAAATCCAAAAACCATTTAGCCTTACCCTATCACGTTTAATGAAGTACTAAGCATTTAATGTTTATACATTAGGGAATTTTGTTTTGTATCGTATTCTGAGATATTTTTAAAGGTACTTCTACTCATGTTTTGTTGATATATGCTACTACTATTGTTGTTTTATTCAAGTAAAAAAAGAAAGAAAGAAAGAAAGAAAGAACAAAAGAAAAATAATGAAAAAGAAAATGAATAAATCATAGTAGCATTAGTTAGTAATGAGTAGTTGTAGTCCATTGTATTCATATGTTTATTTCAGAATTTGTAGTTGGTTGTCCCTTTTACTTGGTACTCTGTGAATGCTTGTGATTAATCCTTTGCAATTTTTACCTTACTCTTGAACCCAACCCCATTATAACCCATAACAAAGTCCTTCTGGTCTATGAGCTCATATAATTCGAATGAATGATAACTGATGAATTTGCAAGCCTATGGTAGTGCAATCTGTTAGAGGGAGATTTGAGGGAAACACTTTAACCTTAACACTTGAGCATAAAGAGAGAAATCCGTGAGAAGAATTCACCTTGGTTTCATACTTGCCTTTGAACAAAAAATGTTTTAATTTGACTTTGTTTATTTGTATTGGTGAAAAGTGATTATCATGTGTATTGTAACCTAAATCTTACTGGCCTAAGTTTAATGGATTGTGAGCACTTAATCTTATGAAAGATTAATTGATAGAGTGTAGTGGCTTGGTATATTTGCTCAAGGGTGACCAAAGGTCTGGTGTGGGGGAATTTGTTAAGTTGTCATTTTTGTTCTAATTTTAGGGATAAATCTCTTTAATGTGTTAAAATTATTGTTCAAAATTGATAGACTTGTTTCTTAATTATTCTCAGATGATTTTCAAGATATGAAAGATGAAATTGGATTAAAAAGATGGAAAGAAAAGTGAAGACATTTCGAACTCCCGGCTAGCAGAAAAATAGTTAACTAAGGTGGGCACATGCAACGAAAAAGAGTATCTACAGAATCTGATTTGAAATCAGATTTGATCCATCTAAAATCTTCATGATTTTGGGAATCAAGTTGTTGCCTTATCGATGGGGATCTGCAGTCTGAATATATAGGGTATGTATCTTATGAAGATTACTACATGATGGAGGAGAGAGGAGATCGAAATTAATTAAAAACATTTACTGTTTATGGAGAGAGTCTTAGTTTTTGGTTTTCACATTTTATACAGTAGTTTTTTCTATGGTTTTTAGGATTTTTCGAGTTTTTCTATAAAAAGATCAGGAATGTAGACTTTATATTCTGCTATTCTTCTCTTGGTTCTTACCTTTAATATGAGTAGCTAAATTTATTTTCTTGGTTAAAGGGAACCACGTTATTATCTAGTATATGTGAGATTTTTAAATAAAGTTTATTTCATTGATGAATACTAAATGTCTTTCGAATTGCTTTTTATGATTGAATTGATTGATTTCTATGGTGCTTAACTAAAAATTGATTTGTTTAATATATAGCCATATTTGTAAGATTTGACTTTCAGTCTTGCTAATACCAAATGGCAACTAAGATTACCATCTTTACGCTAGAGTTGAAAATTCTAAGAAGACACTTAACTTGATTAAACGCATATCGTACATGTGTTGTCTTGTTCATTGGTTTCTTAGTTCTTAAAGCTATTAACCAATTAAACTTAAGAACGTATGTAACTTGTTGAATAATAAGAATGTTTTGAATACATGTTTCTAACCATTTAATCTTAAGAGAAAACTTTACCCAATGAATGTTCGTTAATGGATTGAGTTTTATATCAAAGATCCATATTAGTTTGATAACGTAGGTGATCCAAAACCAAGGTTTGTTTACTAAATTTCAATATTTGAATATTTTTGTTAATTTTCAATTTCAGCCAATTTTAATTCCTTTAATTTACTTTAATTCAACCCCCCCCCCCAAAAAAAGTTTTATTTTAGTCTTCAAATCTTATGACATTTCCCGTCAAAGTTCCTCGTGGGAACGATCTCAACTCTTCGCTAATTACATTTTCCATTGCTAAAGTTGGTATTAATTTGGTTGCAGGTGATAGCAATACCAAATTTTGCTGCTTGACGGTATATGTATGCTACATGAGCAGATAAGACAACTCAACTACTATTTGATTTAAAGATCGAGAAGACAGCCAAGAGCTTATGAAAACAAACAAAACAATAGAAGCAAGTGCAGAAATTGGAAAGAATGGCTGAGAATCGCACACTTCGTGAACTAACCGCACCCATGGATGCTCAATAGTGCCACTGCATCAACTTTCCAAATTTGGGGGACAACAACACTTTTGAATTAAAATCTAGGCTGATCCATTTATTATCGATTTTCAGTGATTTACTGGGAGAGGAACCTTATAAACATTTAAAGGAGTTTGACGTGGTTTGTATAGGTATGAAACCAGTAAATGTGACGAAAGAGCAAATCAAACTAAGAGCTTTTTCCTTTTCTCTCAAAGATGATGCTCAAGATTGGTTATACTATTCAGCTAGTGAAAATGTGCAAACATAGGCTAAAATGAAGAAACTCTTCTTTGAGAAATATTTTCCACCATCAATAGCTACTAACATTTGAAAGGAAATTTGTGACATTCGACAATATATGGGGGAGACACTTTATGAATATTGGGAAAGATTCAAGAAGGTTTATGCTAGCTGTCCCCATCACCAAATAACTAATTAGTTGTTGATTCAATACTTTTATAAAGGCCTTTTGCTTACGGATAGGTGTATGATCGATGCTACAAGTGGCAGAGTTCTAGTTGACAAAACACCGACAGTCGCAAGGGACTTGATAGCGAATATGGCTTCCAATATACAACAATTCGAGATTCATTCTGGCCATAGCTCAAAACACATAAATGAGGTGAATGTGATAGCATTAGAGAAAAGATTGCATGATCTTACATCTTTGGTGCAACAACTTGCAGTTACAAAGAAAGAAGAAGCAAAGGTATGTGGAATATGTTCGATGTTAGGACACTCCACTGACGCATGTCCAATTTTGCAGGAAGAAAATGCAGAACAGGTGAATCGTAGGGGGTTTTGCTAGACCTAATCAGAGAAAATATTACCTATTTTCCAATACTTACAATCCGAGTTAATGCATTCATCTAAATTTACGTTATGGAACCCTCAAGGACAATAAGCTACCATAATTTTCCAGCAATTTAGACATCTATATGTGCTTAGACAACATCAAAAATGACATCCAATTCTGAAGTTAAGTCTTCATTGGAAGATATAGTTCAATCTTTGGCCACTAATACCTTGGAATTTCATCAGGATACTTAAACTAATATCTAAAATCTTGAAAATCAAGTGAGCCAAATGACAACCTCCATTAATAGATTAGAGGCACAAAGTTCTAGAAATTTTCTAGCTCAGCCAGAAATCTACCTCAAACATAGTGCTAAGGCTATCATGTTGCGAAATGGGAAGGAATTGAAGGAACCACCTCCGAAAATCTCCAAGAGAGAAATTGAGGAAGAAACAACGAAAGAGGCAACTGAACATTCAGAAAAAACACAAACAGGTCTGCAGAATCTGGCTGTGCAGCTCCCTTTTTCTAGTCGATTCACCAAGACAAAGAAGTAGGAGCAAGTGAAGGAAATATGGGAGATTTTTAGGAAAGCCCACGTAAATATCCCTTTACTTGACGCAATAAAACAAATTATAAAAATCAAACTTTAATAAAACTATTGTTTATGAAAGTTATCTAGAATCACAAACTCTTATATCATCATGTATTTATTTCCCATATAACTTTTGTCTTTAAACTTATATTTAAATCTTCAAAAGGACATAGTTTATAACATTCTCTCCTTTTGATCCAATGAGATATTTAAAACCTCCAAAGTTTAAATTTAGTGGAATTAATTAAATGAACATCATGAAATGAGATTGAACCCATAACATAATGTCCTTTGAATAAATTATATTCCAAGTAAGTTATATCATTTTTCTACATTTACATGTATACAATTCATGCCATTATTCTTTTTATCATATTGTCACTATTCAAAAAATAAAGGCCATGCTACCTATGAAATCTTACTTTTGTTTTATATGGAATTATGAATTATTTAATATAATACATTTAACCATTAAAAACATTCCTTTACTATGATTTGAATGCTAAGTACTGACTTTATTATTGTGTTTTGGTGTATATACTAAATTATTTTACTTTTAAAATGTAGTTTTCATACACTTTATTTTTGTAATATATATCAATTTCCTATTCTCAATAAATGACTTTTTCATAATAGTGGGTGAATTTAGAACAATATGAAAGCAATCAATTTTATTAAAACTCGTAAGAGATTCGCTACACAAAATTGTATTTTTAGTAAAAGAAAAAGTTGTCACTAAAAGTAGTAATATTAGTCACTACTATTGATAGTGTCTAATTTCTAACGTTGTCACCTTCCATCACAAATACCTCCGTCACTAATGAAATAGTGACTAATTCTAATAAATGGTCATAATTATGCAACAATTTTGTGACAAAAGTACTAACACTAAAAACTATGAAATGTGTGACAAAACTATATAGTTACAGTGACTTTACATATTTATAAAAAGTTTGTCAACACAAGCAATATAAAGTATTGATGAATAAAGTTATAGTAGTACTTCATTTTATGGTGACAACATCATAGCCACTAAAATAATTGAAAAAAGTGACAAAATATTTTTCACTCATGCTTACTTTATCAGTGTCCATTACTTCCTGGCCACTAATATTTTAAGGAAAACTGTCAACATAATTTTGTCACAAAAATAAAAATTTGTTCTTACAAAAAATAATGCCACTAATGTGTTTATTATTGTCACAAATAAAACTATCAATTTAACTAATGTGTGTGTGTGTGTCTGTGTCTGTGTCTGTGTCTGTGTCTGTGTCTGTGTCTGTGTCTGTGTCTCTCTGTGTGTGTGTGTGTGTGTGTGTGTGTGTGTGTGTGTGTGTGTGTGTGTGTGTGTGTGTAAGAATTTTCCAAAGCTAATAAGTGATGCCAAAATTGAATTCAAGTGAACAAGATAAATGAATTAATTACAAGAAATAGGAAACTGTGTTTCATTTAAAATCAGTTCCACAGTGCTTACTAGTAGCCAATGCCTCTAAGTTCATTTAGACTTGCTTGCCGGTCATTGCTTCCTTAGCTTAAAAACACAATCCAACTTGAAAGTCAATATTATAAAATCTAAAGTCAAAGTTTGTTTTATGGGCTAAAGGTACTAAAAACAAGTGATAAATAGAAACATGAATGTCATATCCAAATAAAGAGAAAAGAGCAAGAAACTATGGTACAAGCCTCTTAATATCATAATTGGGTTAAAATTCAAAGGTAGTTTCCTAAGTAAACTAAAGCTCAATCTTAGCAAAGATATAAAATTTCAAGTGCAAACTTATGAGGCTTAATATACATGGAATTATATGTCCACTTTCATAAAAACGTGGTATTCTTTAAAGGATAGCTAAGAACAAAAGGCAAAAGTTATTCAAAGCACATTATCAACCCTTACATTAAAAAACTAAATATATAGGGCACATAGCAATTGCATATCATTTTGACAAACAACAATCTCTCTTACCGCCAGATAAGGCCAGTTATTGGATCAGAAAATACTTTACTGTCCAAGTTACCCTCCATATACAAAATTGCACTATAGTTAAGGAAAAACTGAAACTGTTGTTGCTGTGATAAAATATAGAGATGAACTAAGGGAAAAGTTGGCAGGAACTGAGAGTGGAGACAAGTTAAAATTTGCAGTTTCTCAAAACAAAAGTTCATTTAACTGTTGACCAGAGAATTTTGGGTACTTAAGTAGAAATAACATAATTCAATAACAAATGGAACCAATCCATTGATTATATTTGGTATGAAATAAATTAAAGTGTCAACTGCTTCTTCCCATTATGTCTAGGATACTACATTGCTCAACCAACATAAGAGTAATATACAAGAAAACAATTAGGAAAAAAGGGAGTAAGGGAAGAAACAAGAATGCTTTGCAAGTAGAAAAGACTTTGATTTGGATATTAATAGTATACCAAAAGTGTTTATTCATAAAATATGAATACAAATTAAATTAAAATAGTAAATGATACGAATTGTTTGGACACTTGGTTATAGGCAATAAGAGATGGAAGAAAGAACAATGCTTTCAATGTTATTGCCAACCAGAGAATATTTAAAAAACATAATCTAACAAATACTTTGCCTTTTCAATTCTTTAACATACACAATGCTACAAAGGCCAAACTGTTTATTATTAACAAAATGAAAAAGAAGAGGGTTTTAGAAAAGAGATGAAAGAACCATAAAGTTCTCTGGTCAACAGGATAACTTTGGATACAATAATTAGCTACAACAATAGTCAAATACAAAGCTTCATTTTGTAAGACCATCACTCTTACACACATTTTGATACTTCGAATTTATGCATTTCGAAGGTACATAATGCATTCAACTTCACATGCTTTAAAGCTGAATCAATGTCAACAATTGATTATTACATAAATAAGAATGCAAGTGGTAGGTAAATAAGTTTAATTTGGCATAAAATCTCACCAAGGCACAACATGTTTGATGAGAAGATCCCCGAATCTGGAAAGGTAAACTGAAACCCTATGCCACTGAACAACAAAACAGTTGGCATAGTCCTTTGGACCTTCATGATCTAATGGTTTCCTGTTATTACGAATTCCACCTGTCCCCACCAACATTGTCACAGTTATTCCACCCTTCAACCTTTTCTGTAGTGGACTTTTGTAACATCTCCTCACCAATATGAAGGGTATTTTAGTCATTTTCAATGTTTAGGAGTGTTTATAGTGTAGTGACATATTCATGCATT
>JAOQML010146556.1:0-14849 GCA_027568935.1 Erythroxylum urbanii | reverse complement strand
CAAATTGAAGCCAAGTTGCAGGGGTTTGGCCAGGGACAAGCCCCCGCTGGTGTGGGGGCTTGTCCCTATGTGGCTCCGCCCTTGAAAGTAGGCGAATGGGAACAGTTAGAAGGCTAAATTTATGTATCTCATGGACAACACAATACACGGATGTAAAGTTACATACATCGTATCGGTTAAGAATCTATTTTACCATATCTTATAGACAACACAATACATGTATGTAAAGTAGCAAATATCATACCGGAGTTGATAACGATTTTGGTATTGATACGATATCATATTGGTGATATTTTTATGATAATTTTTAAAAATTATAAAAGGTACTAAATTTTATAAAATTTTTAAGGAATCTTAATATTAACAATTTGAATAATTAAAAACAAAAAATATATTATGTTATAAGCTATAATTAATATAAGAAGTTTATTTAATTTTTATATAATTACATAAATAAGAATAATATAAAGTACACAAAATGTATAATTCTTAAAAAGAAAGCATCGCATAATAAAAGCACTATAACAACAAGAATTTATGGTTATAAATATAATAATTGTAACAAAAATATTAATATTTAATATTTCATATTATGAATTAAATAGACATGTTAAATATAACTGAAATTGAAAACAAAGAGAAAATTTTTAAATTTTGTTCTATGGTATATCTATTTAAATCATATTAGCTCTAGTTATTATTTTGTGTAAAATTATTATCTCTTTGGAGAGTTTCATCATTAAGTTAAGTTTAATGCACTAAATAATAAGTTAATACTTTTGTTTTTAATTCACCATCATTTATGAATTTTGGTTCCTTTAAAATCCAATTTGATAAGAAATCTATATGATTAAACTAAATTGAATCAATATAATTATGTTTTTTATAAAGAGGTATAATAAAAAGGGAAATCAAATTATTAATAAATAATTTAAAACTATATCCATCATTAAAAATAATAACAAACCTTTAAATATGAAATCAAATCAATTCTTTTGTTTTAATCTATTTTGTTTTTTTTAAAATGATATAAAGAGTACAAGTAAAAAAAATGAAATTAAATTATCAAATTATTAATAAATAATGAAAAATTGTATCCAACATTAAAAATGATAATAACAAACTTTTCTCAAAAATTTAAGTTGTTTCAAATAAATATAAAATCAAATCAATTTTGTGTTTTAATGTGAATGAAATCAAATGTGTTTCAATTGCATTCACATCTGGTTACAATTTTTTGTAATTTTGGAAATCGCTTCCAAATTAGTCTTATTGTGCAATTCTACAATACTGAAAGTAATTTTATAAACAAAATAAGGTGATGATCTATTTAAACAAATAGTACAAGTAAAGAAATATTATTTGTCTTTTTGAAATGTTGAATATCTAAATGGATTCTAAAGTGAGAGTGTGCCTTCTCTCTAGCTTTTCTGACCTTTGTGTTCGGCTATAGGATAGCTCTTTGGTTATCCCGACTTCCTTCTTTAGCCTCGCTTCTCTTCTTTGTCTCCTTCCTACCCGTCCTTCTTGCTCCCTTATTTTCCTCTTACTCCCGTTAACTCTCCCTTAGCATGGTCTCTGTGTTTTCAGGTCCTCTTTGGTCTGATTTCTTTTAAGGGCATTTCATTGATGTAACTTGGTTCCTTCGAAATCCAATTCGTTAACAGATATACATGATTAAACTAAATTGAATCAAGATAATGATGTATTTTATAAAAAGGTATAATAAAAAATGAAACAAAATTATTAAATTATTAATAAATAATGAAAAACTATATCCAACATTAAAAGTGATATAACAAACCCTTAAATATAACTTCAAATCAATTCTTGTGTTTTAATCTATTTTGTTTTCCAAAACGTGTTTTCTAAAGAGGTTAAGTAAAAAAAATGAAATTAAAATATCAAATTATTAATAGATAATGAAAAACCGTTCCCAGCGTTAAAAAAGATAATAATAAACTTTTCTAAAAAATTTAAATTGTATCTAATAAATATAAAATAAAATAAAATTGTGTTTTTATCTGTTTTTTTCTTTTGCTAAATATGGATGAACTTAAATATATTTCAATTGCTTTCACAACTAGTTACATTTACACATTGGTTAAAAATTCAAATTGTAAACTTCTATAATTTTGGAAATCACTTCCAAATTAGTCTTACATGCAATTGTACGATAATAATAGTAATCTTATAAACAAAATGAAGTGATGATCTTTTAAACAAATAGCACACATCAAGAAACATGATTTTTTTCTTTTTGAAAAGTTCAATATCTAAATAGATTTTAAAGTGAGAGTGTGCCTTCTCTCTATCTTTTTCCACCTTTGTGTTTGGCTATATTAGGTTGTCCCAACTTCCTTCTTCAGCCTTCCTTCTCTTCCTTGACTTGTCTCCTTCCTACTTATCCTTACTTCTTGCTCCCTTGCTTCCTCTTACTCCATCAACTTCCCCTTAGCTTGATCTCTATTTTTCTAGGTCCTCTTTTGTTAGATTAAAGGAAGAATTATGCTTAACATAGGTTGCAAAAATAAAAGGTTAGATAAGCAAGACTATCCTTTTATTCCAAGTTGGTTAAATTAACATAATGATAATTATAAAGTTACAAACAAGATATATGTATCCTATTGATTATAAATCTTATGAAACTTGTAAAACCTATTAGATTGAAGGGTAATCAAATCAACTTTTGATAAAAAGACAATTAAGTATTGAATTGTTAAAATTTATACATGTGATGCATTTGATGTAATAACAATTTATAAAAGGATGACTTCTTGTGTTTCATTAAATTTAATAATGAGTTTGTATGATAAATTCATGCATATTAAATGAAATATTGATTTAAAATTTTGAAATGTTCAAAGCATTGAAATTTGACTAGAACTTAAGTATCGAGAATGTCAAACCACTTTAATGAGATCAAAGTAACGTTATTTAAATGTTTTTGTTATCTATAAGGAATGGGATTCTTTAGTGAGTAAATCCATAACTAAAGTTTATAATAATGGATTTGTTTGGGTTGAAAAATATAATAAGAGATATTGTATAATGTAAAATTTATTTCTTTTATTGTTATGACTAATATAATAACTTGCTTTTTTGTAAGTTCCAATTAAATCAAATTGCAAGATTTCATATTAGATATGGAATGAAAGATTTTAAAAGAGTCTAAGCTAATGATTTAAAAATGTGATGCTTAGTTGAAGCATATATTATCTAATAAGTTTATTACTAAATTGGATAATAAAAGGATATAAGATATCCAAAAAGTTGGATATAATCTTATAGACTACGTTGAGCAAAATGTTTTTGTTAGTGTACACTTATTTGATAATGGTTCTCAAGATAAGTAGTTGGAGTAAGATAAATTTTGAAAATGTTTAAGTATTATATTAATACATCTAAAATGTAACTTGTTACATAATCTTATAGACTACGTTGAGCAAAATGTTTATGTTAGTGAACACTTATTTGATAATGGTTCTCAAGATAAGTAGTTGGAGTAAGATAAATTTTGAAAATGTTTAACTATCGTAGCAATACATCTAAAATGTAACTTGTTACTTTATTGATACATTTAATGTATAATTGAAAGATTCATTTTCATGAAGACTTCAAAAGGTTTATTTTGTAGATACTTGTGAATTTATCATATCTACAAGAAGGTTAATGATAATATAGTTGTACTCTTCAGTGGGACTGTATAAAGACATGCTACTCATAGAGAACAAAATTCATATGTTTAATTATTGAAAATATGATAGTCTAAGAATAGGTTTTATTGAATATGAAAAAGAAACATCTTAATAATGGGAATTGGATAAGAATATAACTTATTTATCTATTTTTATCCAAGTACATACGTAATGTACTAAAGGTGTTTAGTATTTGAAATATTTGATACTTATGAAGTAATAAAGATATTTGTTATTCTATATAAGAGTTGATATTTAAGTTCAAGGCCATATGGATACTAGAATTAGAAGTAAGCAATATTTAATATATAGTTTACTTAGAATAAGATTATTTTGAGATTAGAAATATTCTAATGTAGCATTAATCATTAATCAAGCCATAATATATTTTTCATTTAATGGAAATGGCTGTTTGGAGTAATATGTATTTTAATGAAATTGATATAGTTCTATGCATTGTTGAAAAGGTAATGCATAAAAGAAAATTAGAGCCATAAGCAAAAGGAGATAAGGTTTTATTAAAAATCTAAGTATATATTTAGGTATTTTTTATAATTATGATGATAATTAAGAAGAGAGTTACAAGACTTAAACAAATGCTCACTACAGAGAATCTTATAGAATTCTCTCAATAGACCACTACCCAAAAAGTTGCATGATCGTCATATAAAAATATGATATAAGATAATTAAGTGATTAACTTAAAGCAAGTGAGAGATTGTTGGTGTATGTACTACAACTAAATAGTTTTTTTATATAGATTTTGTGACATAATTAATTAAAGTCACTCTTTATCTTTATTTATTTTCATTAAGTATATTTGATGTTTTAATACCAATGGTAAATTTTTTAGAATAATTACTTTGTAATTGAAACTATGATTTAATTTATATTTATGTATTATTCTTAAGTTATTTATAGTTGTAGTTTCATTAAGACTATATATTGATAGAACAATAAATTTAGAACACATTATATTTCATTCTTTTAAAGATAGTAATTAAACTCATAACTTCTAGTATAAAATATGTAGGTGATTATTATAGAATAACTTTACTAAACTTGCTTAATTATAAAGATCTAAACTAGAATACTATAGATGTTTTTATTATGATAGTTGTAAAATTGATACTTAGACTTGAGATTAATAAAATATCTTATGTGGGAATTATTATATTTTAATGCTACTTATGACCTATTTTAATTTGGGTAGCTTAGTCAGTAGTACTTGGATATGAAATATATGGAGATAATTGAGTAAGTTAATAAATGATTTGTCACTCTAAAGTAATTAAGAAAAATGTTCCACTATTCTTGATTGGTAATGACATAAGGAAATCTTGGCTAGAGTGAATTCATATTTGAAAAGATTGTTGTCAACTATCAAATTTTAATTCAATTGCTAATTAGTAAGAACGAATATGATTAGATTTAAAAGAATATGCACTAATTCTATATTCTATGGCTAACAAAAACATTGGGTGATGAAAAAATAAAATTATGCATCATAATTATGCATAGATAGGTTGAGTCAAGCCACTTTAACATTCCTAATATTAGGATGGTCATAACATATTGCCAAACGTTTATGTTTACAACATCATAATGATTCCCCTAGTTTATCCACTGCTCAGCAATTACAGTCTAGGAAATTACAAAGAAGTATTTCTGATATTGATCAATAAATCTTTCCAAACCTTCTAAAAGGTGAGGTGATTTAGCTTCTTAATCAATTTAGTCGAGAGTATGATGATAAAATCTTTAAGCACAATGCTTAGAAAAATGCAACCAAAGATTCTTGGAAGAGAAGAGCTCGAGAAAATTATTTTGATATGCCGAACCATTTTAACAAGATCGATTGCTCTCGCTCAATTTCTAGAATTATATGAATCCAACGACAATGTTATTCTAGAACATTAGAGGAGTAGGCTCATAATAATCAATTCGTAGACTCAAAAAATTGCAAAAGCTTTATCAACTCTCTTTTATTGCCATTATGGAACCAATGATTTTTTCGAATAAGTTGCAATCCTTACAAATTTCATTGGGCTATCATGAAAGTTCTTTCAATGTAAATAATAAAATTTGGTTCATGTGGAAATCTTCTTATACTGCTAAGATTATTCATGATCACGATCAGTTTATTCATGTTCAATTAATCGATAAAACTTCTTTAGAGTTCTTATTTATTATAGCGATCTATGCTAAATGTAATAGAAGAGATAGTTCCAACCTTTGGTCTTCTTTAGAAAGAATTACAGATGATTTATATGATAAATTATGGATGTTTGGTGGGGCATTTAATGTTATCTCTAATGTCTTATAATATAGAGGAAATTCCATTCCACATCAAAAGGAAACATGGATGATTTCAACAAATTCCTTCATAGTGTAGCAGCATATACTTTTCCAACTGAAGGATCTATATACACATGGTTGGGCTTTAGACCTCAAGGGAGAGTTTGGAAGACACTTAATTGTCTATTATGCAATATGTCCTAGATCAAAAAATTCTTTGATAGTAAAGTGCAAATATTAAGTAGGGCTACCTCTAACCATAGTCCTCTACTCTGTTCTTTCAATCGACCAATGCTATATAACAAAATAGGTAATTTTAAATTTCAGAAAATGTGGATAAATAAGCCTGATGTAACAACTCGAACCACCCGCTCACAGATATTGTCTGCTTTGGGCCTTCGACCAGCTAAGCCCTCACGGTTTTGCTCTTCCACCCTTGAAAAAACACATCTTTGAGGGAGAGATTTTCATAGCCTTATAAGAACTACTTCGTTCCCCTCTTCAATCGATATGAGAATCTAACATTATTGAAAAAATATCTTCTATCAAAATATGAAATAAAAATATCGGTTTCACTATAAGTACAAAGAGTTATTCTCTAAAGGGGGTGGATCCAGGCCTGTGGGCCAGCGAGGATGCCAGGCCTCCAAGGGGGTGGAATGTTAGATTCCCATATCGATTGGAGAGGGAAATGAAGTAGGCCTTATAAGGCTATGGAAACGTCTCCCTCAAAGACGCGTCTTTCCAAGGGTGGGAAGAGCAAAATCGTGAGGGCTTAACTAGGCCAAGGCCCAAAACGAACAATATCTGTGAGCGGGTGATCAAGGTTGTTACAACTTATTAACCTGATATTTGTAAGTTTATTAAGGTACCAACTCTCATTGTGTAACTTAACAAAAATATCTTGATTCAAATCAAGTAAGAGTATACAAAATATCACAAAGCAGTAATATACTGAATTCAACATGGTAAAGTTATACAAAACAATTCAATAATAAATGTTATACCACAGTATATGGATCATATATTGTAATACAACTGATATTGTTCCTATAAGGAATATAGTCACCTAACAATTTGAAATGCACTTTTTCTAAGGAAACAAAAGATTGAATTAACTAAAAATTAAAGTAATTTAACAAAACTTGATGAGGGATTAGTAAAAGATAACAACGAAATTGAAGTTACTTAATGATAGAAAGTTATGGAATATTCTATCATTGTTTTATCTTCCCTTCACCTTGTAAATTCAACAATGTTAGATCTTAGATATCTAAAGGTTTTGATTACCCTCTTTCAAGATTTAATCATCCCAATTGAAATAGATAAAATTTAAGTTGCAATCTCTCAATTTGTTAAAACAACTCCTAACTACTCAATTGGATTTGAAGCAATTTTAAGGATAATTAACTCATAATTAAGATCTTTCTTTAATAGCTTATTAAACTGATATTTGTAAGTATATTAAGGTACCAACCTTGTTACATAACTTAACATAAATATCTTGATTCAATCTCTCAATTCAAATCAAGTATGAGCAAAATGAATATCACTAAGCAGTAGTATATTGAATTCAACAAGGTAAAATTTCTACAAAACAATTCAAGAATAAATCTTAATATAAATTTAGCAATCCAAAATCATGTTTAAAGCATAACTCTTCAAATTTGGCATACAAGGTAATGAAATAGAAGAAGAGAAGAAAATGAAATCAACTTGAAACTTTGATTTGAAAAATCTAGAATGAAATCAACTTGAAACTTTGATTTGAAAAATCTAGAAAGTTGAAGTTGATCTTGATGTTTTCACTTGTTGATCTTCTTTTTTATGATTTACAACCCTTTTTATGTTTTCATTCCTTTTTTGTTTATCTATGTTGACTCGAAATCTACCTCCTTTTCTATAACCTTCATAGCAAAAACTAGGTTTTCTAGAATATATATGGTCACTTACACCACTGTGTATCTCAAAATCTCCTATAATCGCAACTTCATATGATTGCAGAAGCTTACATGGGAAAAATACATAGTTGTATATGTCAACATACACAAGCGTCTATCTTCACACTTGCTAAACAACATCTTTGAAGCTCCACACATTTATAGTGACTTACACAGTCTTTATACGCGGTCATGTATGTTAACATACATAGGTGTCTGTCTTCATACGGGTATAAACAACATCTTCAAAGCTCCACACATTTATAGTGACTTATACAGTCCCTATAAATGACCGTATATCTCTTAAGTTCCTTCAATTCTTTCATTTTATACCTCAATTTTACCTGAATTCTTCTCTTTTTGGTCCATGAGAGTAATCACTACACTTTACTAGCTGTTGGCAGGTTTTTATTATCCTTATGAGATTGACACTTATATTTTTCTAAACTATACTATAGGAATGATAAGTGCATTTACCTAGCGATCTTTAGTTAGTTTTAGCTGGATACTCTTTATCACAAAATCAAGGAATTTTATATCTAGATCCTAATTACCATTTAGTTATCATTCTTGTTCATTTCTTTGGTTTGCTATTTTTAGATCAATTATTTTAGTTTCATTAATATTTTCTTTTCAATCTATCATTTGTTTGTTACATTCAATATTAGAAAGATGGTCAGTACTAGTACTTATATTCCTTGTAGGATTAACAATCGTAGTCACTAAACTATACTATACAAATGATAGGTGCACTTATATAGTGATATTTGATATTATTTTTATTTAGATACATGTTCTGCCCAAATAAGTTCCAAAAATACCTAGGCTATCTTACTCGCAAGTATATGAGGAAGTTGTAGGGATTACCCAGGTTCATCTTACACGGAGGTGAAATTCATCCACTTAAATTAACCTTGAACAAAATAAAAAATAAAAACAGGTGCAATCCTAAACATTCTATTCCGATTTCTTGATTGAAGATTTTAAAGAAAATCATAAAATAGATTGAAAAGTAAACAAAATCAACTGAAAGTAACGACGAATATATTAATCAAAATGGAAGACTCATGAGAATTAATTTTGGTAATTTAATCTCCTATGTATGATGAAGGGGAAATGATTGGATAGTTGTGTTACTAAAATTAACAGTTACGTTCTAAATCAACTTGAATAACGAACTAATCTAACTTTCATATTCAACAAGTTATTATCTGAATTAATTATAGAAACTTGACTACAAATTACCAATTAAGTTAATATGTTTCTAGTTCTTAACCTAAAGGTCCATATTTCTTGATTTGTATTAAATTTCTCCTCTCGGTCTTTCATTTAATACTAAAACTGATGCAAAGTTTGGCCATTCTATTACATCAATTCAGCTCAGAAACCACAAAAATAAATAAGACAACAATTTCGTAACTCAATCATGCATAGTCAAGTAAAATAGCTACATTAATTCTCATGAAAAAGAGATCAACCCATCATAGCATAAACACAGTTCATCATCTCCATACACTTCAGTCCCATGTTACTATCAATAAAAGTATTAAAGCAATAAAATAGTGAATACTAAATGAATTATGAAAAGATAACAAAGTAATAGTCGGTTAAGCTAACAAAGTAATAAGTTCAGTAAATAAACAAGAAACACTACAACAAATGAATAACAGAGCAAGAAAACAGAGATCGGGTGAATGAAGTGCGGTGGTCTCCTTCCCCTCTCAAGCTTCCCACATTAGCTCTCACCTTCTACTTCAGCTTGTTCACCATATGGTCGAAGGCTTGGTTCTGCTTCCAACTCTCTATCATATTTCTCTCTTCTTCACCGACTCTCTCTGTTCACTTCTCTTCTTCCCTTCTTTCTCTCTATTTTCTCTCTCTCGAAGTGTCTCTGGTGTTAAGTGAAGAATGAAGAGTGAATGATGAATAAAGAATGGAATGTGTGTAGTGTGCCACTAGCTCCCTTACTCTTTCTATTTGTAGTTTGCTTTAGGAATAGGTTTTCGAGCTGTCCCTCCTACAGATGACATGTAACAAGTTGATATATTAAAGAAAAATGGGTCACGGGAGTGTATAAGGTGGTCACGGGTGTGACCACCTTTGTCATCCCCATACAGCCATGGTCACAGGTGTGTAGCCATAGTGTATGAGGTGGTCACCTGTGTGACCACCTTTGTCACCCCCTTACAGCCATGGTCACGAGTGTGCAACCATAGTCACTCACATAATGCAACTAACACCCATGACTTACATGGTCACGGGTGTGACCTTAATTTGTGAGATGCAATTAACGTGTCACTCTCATTTTCATGCAAATTTCCTATGATTTCCAATGAACACATTCATAATACAATCCAATTAACATCCATGCAATATTCAAGCCATTCTCACTCAATTCACCAAAAATTTGGATTAAAAACTATCCAAAATCAAGGTATGAATGCAAGCAACATTCAACAGAAATCAGACACAACAATTCCCCCACACTTAAACTATGCTTGTCCTCAAGCAAAATAAAGAACACTAGACTATACAGTAACAAACAATGGAAAGAACAATTTCCCTAAATAATAGTAAAAGATATCAACGATCATTTCAATAAACACAACTTAAGAACTTGAAACTCATAATACTCCGTGAACAAGCTATTCTTCGCATATTTAGCCAAAATCAACAAGTACTTCAATTCAAAGAACCATCAACAAGTGTGATAGACATTCATCCACTCTCTATACTCTTAAGCATTCAATGGTAGGATAATATATTCACTCATCGCTCATTTCATGTAAGGTTTCTACCATAAGCTTGCTTACCAATCCAATCTCCATAACTCATATCAAACACAATCGTCAATCTGAAAGTCTTTATTTCGGTTGTAATGGGTCAGGGCTAAGGGTAGGAAAAAGGAAAATTGTAGTTTAAAACCACAATACAAATTGAGCATTTAAAATAATACAAAACAATTAACCTTAAAACACTCAATTATTTTCTCTCATTTAACAAAATTAACACTTCCCATTTTTTCCTTCTCTCTTCTTTTTGTCTCATTTCCTGGTCATCTTCTCTTCCTTCCTCTTCTTTTCTATTTCTTTTTATTCTTTATTCTTTTTTGCTTCTTGATTTTTTTATTTATTATATTTCTCATTTATTTATTTAGAACAAGATCAAGTTTAGAAGAGAAAAATGTAGAGGAGAGAGACAAATTATTACAACCCTACCCATTCCTAACTCAAAAGCCAATTATATGCTATGATTCTCCCACACTTGTTCAAACAATTATTCCCTAAACCCAATTTTACACACTCAAATGTTCAACTTGCCTTATGGTAGTGTAATCGAGGCTCATATTTTGGATTTAAAGAAAGAAAAGGTTTCATTTAAGTTGAAAGTGGCTCGCTAAGGGTGACATTATAGTGGCTTTTTAAGTAAAAGGGGTAAATCTTAATTGCCATCATCATTATAATGTTTGCATAAGTTTATGTGATCACAACTAATATTTGCAAGAAAGTTCAAGAGTTCCTTAAGCAAGAAAGAACAATATCAACAAAGAATACTTGAATTTGGTGTTGAATTGTAACACCCCACTCCCGCTAGACCCAAACCCGACATCGATGGTGATATTCGAGTTTTTGGTGAGAAGTGAAGAAGAGAACAAGATAAGAGTAGTAAATGAAAGATAAGAGGGCTAGGTTCAAAATTGGTGAAGGTTGGCAACATAATTCATGAAGAAGGAGAAGAGAAGGTCACGTAGAAGAAGAAGAGAACAAGAACAAAATACCCAATGGTCTTTCAATTAGAAAGCATTGTGAGAAACAAAACAAGGAGGGTCTTTACAATTAAAAGAATAGTGATTTTAAGACATAGCTTGGCAAGTGACACTTGTCACTTGCCACATGTCATCTCCTTATAGGTCCATTTAGGTTTTTTTCATTCAATTTGTCTAATCAACTCCAATTTCTACTCCAGTTGTCTCCAAATTTCAATGACATATGTCATTAAATCCCAAAGTCATAAATAAAAATTTTCACTACCATTTTACTCTTAACTTTACTGCTATTTGTCAATTGTCTTGCCACTTGGCATTTTTCCTAGTCCAAAATTACCTAAAATGTCAGAAAATTTTCTAAATTTCTCCAAAAAAACACACTTTCCAAATCAATTTCAATATATAAAAACCACAATTCTCAACAAAATCACATTTACAATTCAATTATAAATCAATTATACCCGGAATGTCTATGAATGCATGTACAATTATTTTCATGTGCAGTATGAGCGCATCATAAAATGCATGAGCATGAAATACATTTTTCTTATTTCTTACTAATCTATCATGTTTACTATTCTAATCTCAACATGGGTAATCGGATTGTATAACCTTTGTCAACCCTGTATAGCCATGGCACACCTGTGACTCACATGGTCATGGGTGTGACCATAATTGCACACCTATGACTTACATGGTCACAGGTATAACCTTAATAAATGACATGCAATTGACATGTCACTCCCATTTTCATGAAACATTCCTCTGATTTTCAATGCAACATTCACAATACAATACAATTAACATCCATGCAATATTCACACCATTCTCACTCAATTTACCACAAATTTGGATTAAAAATTAACTAAAATCAAGGTATGAATGCAAGAAAAATTCAATATTAATTAGACACAACAATTTCCCCACACTTAATTCTTTTACTAGAGACTATGATATTAGGAACATTGTATTTTTATTAATCTGATTATTTTTATTTATTTTAGAACTTCCTTTCCTGATCTTGTTTTTTGTTGTTGAAGTTTATGGTTTAGGTACCTTGGTTTATGACTAATAGTATAACATCCCACTCCCATATGACACATGCACGTGGGCCCTTCGATCATACATGCACATGCCTAATAAGAATGACGTGTTATCTATCTCACTTTCAATTTATAACATTGCAACAAACATCCAAATTTTCCTCATTTTGTATCATGCCATCATATACATTGTAGCTTCAAGTTCAACATCATCCATAATTATACATCCTTGTCTTATAAGCATAAATAACTCATTCTACACAGTCTACTACAAACATGAGGAATGCACAAAAGTTATTAACAACTATGTCTTCAATTCCCAGCTGACTAGCCTTTGAGCCATATCTGATCGTCAAAGTTGCACAAAATACCCTTCTGTGGAGTCTTAGAAGCTAGGTCATCTCACTCTCAAACTTGAAATTGTAAACGTGCAATTTTGGTGAGTTTTGTGAACTTAATAGAGTAACCATCCTCGGTGGTTCACTTATGTTATAACACTCAATCAATCATAAACATATTGTCACACAGTTCTTATCATCTTAATTATCATCGAGATCTATCACCAACAAATTGTATTTCAATCAAACAATTGAATCAAACTATTACTCCATAACACTTGAATAAAAACATTATGATTAGTTTAATACCATATATGCAATCATCTAACATTCTTACGACTTTGCAAATCATTCAATGAATTCAAATTATATGTGCATGCTCTATGTATGAGACTCACATTTATTTTTATATTGTTGTGACTGTGTGCTTTTTTGGTATCCCTTATTATTGGGTTCATTGATCATTGTGAGCCTTAGGCTCTAATCACATATGTGCTTGAGCTTTAAGCTCTTTCCAGTCGTAGTCTCAATCATTAGCATCACCAGTCACAATTACCTTTATATTACATGTATTGAAATGAAATGCATGCCACAAATCATTCAAATACAATCAATCTCTTTCATTCACATTATCTCAGTCAATACAATCAGTCATAACATTAAGTCACTTTTAGTTGAGAATCATTTAAGCAGTCTCATTCACATACAAGTAGCACTTCTAATAATATTCACATGCGTCAAATGCCTCAGACAAGTGTTGTTCAGAATTAAGTAAACAATTAGTACATATTCATCAACTATCAAATTCAATTCAGTGATGATTAGATCAAATTAAAGTGAGACCATCTTATGTTACTCACAATTGCTCCCTTAAGTCTATCGCCTTGACGTTCCGGTGATATCCGGAAGTGGTCGCACTATTTGCTCTCCTATATACATTAAAACAATTTCATATTACTGTATTGCTTATGTAACTAGGTAAACACATATATATCGAAAGGTATCATGTACCATGCATGTGCAATGACAAATTCTCATGTATATTTCTGTAACCAATTGATGTACATATCAATTGTAATCCAATTGTGCCAAAATTCAAACACTACATCATTATTCCAACTTTCGCCAAAAGCATCTCATTCGGGTCAACTTTGCATAAGCAATAAGATTAATAAAATGATGTATTTTTGTAACACTTTCTTCTAGACAACTGTTCCTCTATGTATTAAGTTTCTAAATGCCAATATCATACAATTTGGAATATTATTCTATGAGTTATGCTCAAAAACCATAGACTGTGTACATTTGGAATTTTGGCTAGAGCATGATCATGCAGTCAAGTTGTACAACTCATATCTCTCAATTCCAATATCCAAAAATTACAAAATTTATACCAATTTAATGATAAGAGAATAAAATACAACTTTGGTGAAGACACCTTAGTCTAATTCAGCCTATATCAATATATTTTATTCAATAACTATAGGATATGATTTCTGTCCCTGGTAGTGCTACAGCCTAAGCCAAGTTTCAATTTCATGCCAATTTTGAAAGTCTTAGAGATAGAATTAAAATTAGACTTCTTCAAGAAAGTTGTAGAAATAAGTCTCAAGTTTAATATGAATTAAGAATCAACTCATTTGGAAATCTAAAGATCAAAACATAATCACAATACCTAAGCGTGTTCAATGAAAATTCTCCAGTTCATAACATTCCAGCACATTCCCTCACTTTGATTCAATCAATCCTTTTTCAAATCAGTTCAG
>JAOQML010146533.1:0-14851 GCA_027568935.1 Erythroxylum urbanii | reverse complement strand
CCTATACATCTCTATGTATATGTATATTACTTACAAAAGAATCTCGGTACCTTATGACTAGTTTTATTATGCTCATATATATAAAATCAAACTCTTTTGTTTTATTAGTAATAAATATTTTCATGACAAAAAGTAACTGGAAGAAAATTAACTTATAAGTAAATACACTTGCTTTCTAGGGCACTATATTTACATAACTCCAATACCCGTCTTAATGAAACTATAACTGGGAACATTTTAGGAATAATATAAAAATGCAATTTGAATCTTATAATTATAATCGCATTGTAATTTCTAATTGCATAATAATTATTTCATTGATTTTATCTTTATGATTAATAATTAAATAATTAACAAATACACAAAGATAAAGAATGCCTTTTATTGAATAATAATAATGTCATACAAATAAATTTACAACCAAAATAAATTGGCTGCAAGGGCATAAACCAATATGAGGAAGGTGAAAAAATGAGATTTTGTGCAATTGATGACAGTATAAGGTTAATTGAGTAATAGTTAGTTTAATTATGCATGATTAATTGAGATGATAATGTAAAGGATGTATAGTGTATAATGTTGAATTGCTTGATGTGATCATGAATGAATGAGTTCTAAAGGCTTATGTATTATGAATTAAATATAGATGTATATGAATTGGCAATTATTGTGATATTATTGTGACAATTCCAGACCATCAGTTGTTCGAGGAGTTTGATAGTTGAGGTTGTATTGGAAGTGCTTTCTAACTGTGTGTATATACATAATGTGAGATGACTCAACACTTTTATTGATACATAATTGCACATATTAGTATTTCTAAGGTATGTTATATTTGATCAAATGTTAGTGAATAAGGTCATTTGGAGCGAAATAGAGTAAAAACATAAGTTATTCTTCATGTTTTGCATAAAATTCTTAAATTTGAAATGGTTTATTTTAAAACTGTCGAGTTCTAGTCGTGGGTAAATAGGCATGCCTAGAAGAGTTAGCAGCTACTTCTGTAATTAGACACTAAGGTTTCTTCTGTAACCAGAAACTAAGGTGTTTTCTGTACTAGGCACTCCAGTGTCTTCTGATTTTAGACGCTTTTGTGTCTTCTATTTCAGATACCAAACATGGTATCTTCCGTTTTAATCCCGTTACCCACTTCTGTAAAAAGGATTAATAGGCTAACTTGTTTTGTATTCTAATATATGTCCAATTATGAAATAAGATAAATTTTGATTTGATATAAGTTAAGTTAAGTTCTAATACAGCTAAATGCTGATATGATATAAATAAGCTTTGCTCAGATACTTTAAAGTTTTGTTTTGTGATTATGATTTTATTCAGATACTTATACATATGAAGCAATTATGTATTCTATTCTGATATGTTATATTCTCATCTGAAGCAAATGTTATTGAATGTTCAGTAATTTGAACAATTAAAGCTTGTATGATATTTGATATGATTCACTACATGTGAATGCAAGACGATTGTTAGAAACAATCGTCAGATTATATGTTGTTTAGCTATTCCCCTATAAGATTTATGCTTAGCACCATGGTTTTGCCCCCATGTAGGTTCTAATAAGAAGGTTTAAAGACTAGGACAAAGACAACTGCAATGGGCAAAGAAAGATGTATTTTGTTTTCATAAGATGTACATTTGAGTTTGCTTTTCTAATGTAGTTAATGTCTTGTATTTTGATGTAAATTGTTTGTAATAATGTTAATACAATTTGGTTTTTAATTTAAGGCTTGTATATAATAAGTATCATGTATAAATTATGTTCTCAATGTGATCCAATCAATAGTGAATGAAATATTGTTCCTTAAGTTTTTGAAAATGCGTTTGGTATGTTTTGGTTTATTTTGGCTCTATTATTTGTAGCATCTACGTATCCTTCCAGGGGGTATGTTCCAAGGGATATATGGGTGTTACATAAGTAAAGATGCAAAATGAATTTTCCTCATGGTTTTCACTCATTTCTCTCAAGTGTTTAATGGTTATTGTTTCGCTCAAACTTCGTATAGAAAATTACACTACCATAGGCTTGCTAATACACCAATTCTCCTCTACAATGATTGCATACATACATAGATCAAAAGGACTTGTTTAAGGTTGTAATGTGGTAAAGGTTAAGGTGGTAAAGAGGGAAAACGGGTTAAGAACAAGCATTAGTAAAGTAAAAAGCAGATAAAAATGGGATAACAAAACATAACTCTGAGGTATACAAATATAACTAATATTTTGCACTTATTGATGCTACTCACTTGTTCTTCCTTTTTCTTTTCTTTTCTTTTTCATTTTTTCATTTTTTTCATTTTCTTTTTTTCTAAATACGTGGAAGAACTATGAATCAAAATGGCACTCTATACACTATAATCCACAAGTAGAAATATACTCAACTCATCTCGGTAAAATGTTTTTTTTTCATAATGATCCCAACTAATGTATTACTTAATATTCTACTAAGCTAGTGAATAGGTAGGTAAAAAGGTTTAAATTTTTAAAATTTCAGGTGTTTTCAAGAAACAAAAGGTTAAAGCTGAATGGGTGTAGCAAAGGATAATACAAAGGGTAGGTCATTAAGCCAAGGGTTAATACAAAAAGGGCCTAAATCATCTCTATTAAGCATGCATCCAATAGACTCAAACTGATTCAAAGCAAGTTCTGAAGGTAATAACCTAAGGAAGTATCACTCAACAAAAAAACAGAATAACTATAGATGGAGTCATATGACTATATCCTCACATTAGCTCAAATGAAAACTCATTATGCATCTCTATACTAGCTCATTGTTCAAATGTCAATTTGTTTCTAAGCTTATGTATCAAACTATTTTTCATCACTCTATATGCTTATCTTTCTACTCAAGTAGCCTAATCTGAGTTCAAGCATGCATTTAATCTAATTCTAATTAGCATGATAGAATCTCATGTCCATATCCATTAGAATGATTAAAATGTAGTTTCATTGCTAACACAAAGCACATGATATTCCTAACCATGCATCCTATCTAACAAAATGTAAACAATGCAATTGAGAAAGTCAATGTCACCTTCCCACACCTAAAGTTCACATTATCCTTAATGTGACAAGTCAACCACTAAATAAGGAAAAATGACCTTAAACCAAACAAAAGAAATGAGAACACATAAATGACATGAAACTAAACAAAAAAATGACATAAAATCCAACAAAAAATGAAATTAAACTAAACAAAAGAAAAAATAAAATTTAAAAATGACAAGAAAAGCTTATTTAGATGATGGTGGCGATGGTGTTGGTAAAGGAGCTTCAAAATTGTTCCCCCGACAGAAGTTGAAGAACATCTTCTTCAAACTATACTGCTCTTTGTGGACTTTCCACATTTGGGTGCCAAGCTCATTTGGTTAGGATGTCATTTGTTGTTGATTGGAGGCCATCTGGTCGAGGATGTGCTGAAATCGGTCGACCTCTGCTAATGCATTCAGTTCCTCCTCCACTACTTGTTCCTCTGGCTTCGAGACTACGCAGCATGTGGAAGGTCGGGAAGCAGTTATACTGGTGCCCCTCCTGCTCCTCACTGTAATGCGAGTCTGAGGATTTCGGAGCTCCATAGAATAGAACTCCAAAATCTCAAAACGTTTCAAATACGATATATCAAACATATCGTGTGGAGTTGTACACAAATTTTCCATATTAACATTACAGAAAAAGTAAAAGCAATATAAGACATCCCAAAAGACAAACTCTTTTTATTAACAACACTCACTATTGACCCAAAAATCCTATAAGGTGTATTGATTTTAATTTTTTGATCCATGCACCATAAAAGAAAAGTTCTTTAGCTGAGCATTTATTGCTTTCAGTTTTGTTAAACATAAAAAATTGTGTAAAAGTAAATGCTCAACATTCCAGATTAAAGAATTTGGTGTATTGCGTGAGTCAAAATGTTCTTTACCAGTGAGAGCTTTCCAATAAGAATCGACATCAAAATCAGCGTGATCATCTAGAATTTTTGTATTCGACAAATTGAAAATTTTACGTATGATAAAATAATCAAGTTTAAAAAAACTTCTAGCTAACCTAAACCAGAACACATCTATTTTAGGGTTGTACCAGACTGTCGTGAAAAACTCTAAAGTTATAGCAGTGTATATAGGTACATCACACTGAACAAACCTATGCCACCCTATGTTTGCAGCTAGTTGCTTAAGTTTTCATCTCACTCCTATGTTTCCTAACAATTCAAAATCAAAATAACAAGGAGCGACTATTTCTCTAGTCCTAAGGTCTCAGAAACACGTACCTTCTTCCTCTAAATAAATCAAAAATAAGGCCTGATAAGTTACTACTAAATCGAACTTACCTTCACTGGAGACCTGCAAGTGGAGCTCATCAACCAGTTTCTGAGCCATCATCTTCCTTGGGGCCATTATAAGAAGAAAATCAAGAATCTAGAGGAAAATAAAAAGTTTTAAAGAGTGGGAGGAGAGAATTTCGTGAGTTAGAGAGAGAGGGAGTGAAATTTTGAAAAATAGGTGAAAGAAGAAAAGGGGAGGAAAAGTTAAATTTCCCTCTAAATGGATCACGGGAATTCCCACAATTCCTACAATCGTGGGAAATCTCTCCCGAAATTTCCAACGATCTTGAGAATCACTTCCATTTCCACGATCATGGGTTTTCTCTCCATAAACTTTCGGGAGAGATTTCCCACGATTATGGGATGAGACGATTCTCATGATTCTAAATCTTCTTCCAAGCTTAATACTAGTTCTCCATGATCCCACAACCTATAAACACATCAAATTAATATTATCATCTAGAATTTTGAAAAGAAAACAAGTTAAAATTCAAACAAAAACCAAATTAAACATCAATGAAACTCAATTCAAACATGCTCATAACTAAAGAAACACACCAATAAATAAACAAAAATAGTTAAAGGGAAGTAGAATTCCATAGGTTGCCTCCTATGCAACGCTTCTTTTAACGTTTGTAGATTGACGCTCTTCCTTAGAAACTTAATCAGGATTAATTATAAATAGCTTGCTTCCACCTTTTTAGTTCAACATTGGTTTTGTAGCCTGTAAGTAGGCTACAAATTGTAAAATAATTAAAAGATAATATGGATAACATTATCAAAACCGATTAAGCTCAATAATGTCTTTTTTCCAAGTGAACTATCAACATAACAGGGAATAACAAAACTCCTTGATTCTTCCATTGAATCCAACAGTTTGTCCTATATGAAGGTGAGTTGCTCTCTTTCTTCCTGAATCACCTTTGTCTCCTCTGCTTCTTCCACTTCCCGAATAAAAACTTTCATAACTTCTTAAACTCGATGTATGTTTCCATTTGTTCTTCGTCCTTTTGTTCTTTAAAAGATTCGAACACATCAATTATCCTGAATGAGTTACTACCCTTCGGATTCTTAAATGCATCATTCATGTTGAATGTCGCTTGATCATCATCGATCCCAAAGATAGAGTTCTTTTCGTGAACATCTACCCAAGATTTTTCGATGTTCACATATGTTATATCAAGAATTGGTGAATAATAGGGAGGTTTTTCATCCTTTTCTTCATCCTCTTTCTTGATTTCTTGGTCTTCTATAAAGTAAGGTTCAGTATGGTATTCCACTGGTTCTTCTTGTTCTTCCCCATTTCTAAGTGTGATAATCTCATATTACTCTCGTTGATATAATTCCGTATTATTCAAAGATTCTTCCACACTTCTCTTACAAAACTCAAAGGAAAGTTGTCTTACTTGAATCTTCAAGTTATGAATAGAAATGACATGATTTTCAAAAACTTGGTCAAACTTCTCTCCCAGTCTCTTCTGACTTTCGTCCTATATGGGAAACATTCTCTTCTGGTTCTTTTCCATTTTTGTTAGCTTATCCACGATTTTGTCGAATTTGGAATCCCATGAACTAGACTCATCTTGTTGAAATTTAAATATTTCTTGATGTCCCATGTGAGTACTTGCATTGTTGGACTAATAGAAATCTGGGTGATTCTTCCACTCCTGAGTGTATGTGTTCCAATAAGGATTAGTACTTCCTTAACCATACTATGCCGCATAGTAATTTGCAAAAGTTCCTAGCTCCCTATAATAACTATCTTCCATCATTTTTCTTTACAATTCTTCTCAGCATCTAGCTCTTCAGATGTCTCATTCCTTATTCTAAGATATCTTGATGTGTCTTGTGATATCGGAGAGTTCCTTATTACCAACTTCTGTTGATCTTCTCATGCTCCTTGTGTTCATGCACCTGCAAATACACAAGGAAAAGTGTCTAAAACTCTTAAATCAAAGTAATCTAAATTAAACAAGATGCTAAACAATCAATCCTTGGCAACGGTGGCAAAACCTTGTTGAATGTAATTTTGTAACACAATTTACTCGTTTTATACTTAAAAATCGCAAGTGAACGAGGTTGTGACATAGTTAAAAAGAGCGGATATTGATTCCACAGGGATTAATGCCCAGACACCATTTAATTTAGACAAGACTTTGTTTAAGAAACGAAATTGTTTAATGAAAATAATATAAAAATTAAATTAAAATTAAAAGACTAACACAAAGCAATAAACAATACCAAAATGCAAAAAAATTGTAATTCAAGAATCTAACGACTAGAGATTACTTTTTTTCCCTATTTTGTCTACGTCATATTTTATTAATCAAATTGTGTCTCACCTAAAATTTCTGACTGTATTAATTACCCTCTCTTAAGGTGTAACTAATTGTCCCGAATCGAATTAAAATGAATCAATTGGATGATCTCTTAACCTACCCAATCACTCTACTGATTCAACTAGTTATTAAAGTATCCTACGGGTGATCAACTAACTTCAGTGAGATCTTTCTTCTAACTAATCAATTGACATAATGATTGTAAGTCTATAGGTCGCCAACTCTCATTGTATAATCCTACATAATTAATCTCAGTCACTCTCTCGATTTATTGCAAGATAATAAACAAAATCACCAATCATCAAAGACAACTTCATTTAATTCAATAAAATAGGAGTTCTAACAAAATAGTTCAAAAGCAATCTTTAAAACTAAATCAACCTAACATGGTCTCCATAACATCATCATCATTCAAATAAACCATTTTACAAATAATAGAAGAAGCAAAATTGATAGAAAATTGAATAAAGGGACTCCTTCTCTTCTTTGCCAAAATCTAGAAATTCTAGTGTTGATGTGTTATTTTCCCCAATCTTAATGATGATCCTTAACTTCAATCCTTCCTCAAGGCTCCAAACATGCGTTCTTCACTCAAGGATGGTGTTTCTATAGAAAGGTTTCATCTCCCCTTAAAGATGGAGGATTAATTATGCTTTAATAGACTAAAAACTCTAAGTTTATTGAAGCCCCGCATATTGTCTCATATTGCAATTCCCACGATCGTGGGAATTGGCATGATTACCACAATCATGGGAATTGGCAACAAATGGAATCCTCTTGCCTTCTCCTCTTTGATCTCTAATCTCTAAGTTGTTCCATCTTCCTTCCTGCATAAAAATAGTCAATTCTTACCCTAAATTAACATCAAATATAAAAGAACAACAATGAAAATCAAACTAAGTGGAAACAAACAAAATGAAACCTAAATTATAACAATAATCAATAATTATGCAAGAAAACACATGTCAATTACCTAAAAACATATACTAATGCACAACTATCACTAGGTCTTCCTCGTACCTGAAAATCAACATCGCAATTTTGATGATTTTACAAACTCACTGAGTGAACCATCATCGATGTGCTCACTTATATCAGAACACAAACATCTCAAATATAAACCAAATTCACAGTATACCTCATCTCAACAATACTTTATGAATTTCACACATTTCATATAATTTTTTCATAATAATTCAATCATCTATCTTAGTCAATCATATTATCAAATGTACACAAACATTGCATATCATCATATCAATATAATTCAATAATT
Source organism: Erythroxylum urbanii (assembly GCA_027568935.1). Classification (NCBI taxonomy): domain Eukaryota; kingdom Viridiplantae; phylum Streptophyta; class Magnoliopsida; order Malpighiales; family Erythroxylaceae; genus Erythroxylum; species Erythroxylum urbanii. The sequence goes on along the minus strand of JAOQML010146533.1, from coordinate 6,900 downwards.
TTTCACAATCATTCACATAGTACATTTGAAGATATATTTGCAAACACAAGTGCACATGTGACTCCACTTTCATTTTTATTTTTTTGTGACCGAGCACTTATTTACTGTCCCGTATCCCTTGTGGATACTGGGCTCATTTTACATTCTGTCCCGTACCTATTGTGAATACTAGGCTCATTTATCACTAAGCCTGTGGCTTTTTATACGCATGTTTGAGCTTTAAGCTATTTTCAAATTGGCCACTCTAGTCACAACTCCTTTATTTGATCATGCATAACAATGTAATGAAATGCATCATTTCAAATATAAGCTTTATTCACTTTCATTCATTGTGCACAATCATTTTCACATATTCATCGGATCTAAGTCTAGCATTCAACTTTTCGTTGAGTATACACTTTCTATATTCACATTCAATCATAATACACTCCCAATACAATCGCAAGATGTCAAAATCCTCGGACCAATCAATGTCCAAAATTATCATAATCATAGAAAAACAGTTTAATAATTGAAATTGAAGCAGAAACAAATCAAACATAGTGAGAAAACATCTAGGTTAACTCACAGTACGCTCCAGATTAGCTGTTGCCTTAATGATTCGGCTATATTTGGATGTTGTCGTTTAACTTGTACTTCTTTAATCATACAATACACACACATTTTACTTATTACTAAATTGATTAATCAAATACATATTCAATCATGCACATATATACATAAGTCATGTTCAATGCATACTTAATCAACCTTTAAGGTATGAATCCTTATACAAAAATCTCGACAATTCAAACATTATAGCTTGTATACAACTAGTTTGCAATTAGGTTTATATCTTAAGTAAGCTTGATTTACTCCAAATTCATTAATCATACATTCATCAAAATTTTTTAGCAATATATATTCATATAATTACCTAATTCTCATTCATCCATAACTAATACACATTTCTCAAGTCTTTAAGAACAAATTTATTCCTTTGACGACTCATAATGTCCAGATTTGGATACATAGATATTAAAACAGTCCATTCTTTATATTATGACATCAATTAACAAACTAAACTTATCAAGCTCTTAATTAATTAACCAAGTAACCATCTAGGTTCATTCTAAGCCTTAATTAAGTCCAAATACACAAGTTTAGAGTGACTTTTCCTTAGCTAGCTCAACAAGTGCATAAAACTGAAATTATCATTCCTGAACTAGGCCCACGATCATGGAGAACCTTGCCATGATTGTGGCAGAAGCTAGTGCAACAGGCCACGGTCATAGGATGAGTGCCACAATCGTGTACTATCTTTCTTCCTCAATTCTCCACAAATTTCATATACTTATAAACATCTTTAACATTTGAAATTCCAAAATTCATGTCCTATAAAGCTACTTCATTTCATGCTAGTCTAGCTTTCATATTGGTTACATTAAATCTCAAAAAAATCTACTCATTTGTTTCATTCTTTGGCATACATATAATCCTAGTTCTTTCTCAATTCAAGAACACTATATTAACATCTATCTTTAGCATAAATTTACCTTCTTTATATTTCAAATTCTAGTCCAATTCATCCATATAATAACCTATAATCTATGGCTATCATACACCAAGAACAAAACAAAAAAACATCTAAGTTCTTTCAACATATTCCAGCATGTTCATCATCAACATCATATACATTTCATTCCAATTCAATCATCATTCTCATTCTATTAAAGATGCCATAAAGATCAGATTTCTACTTACTTATTAAGCTTCCAATTTTAGTTCAAAACATCAAGGTAACCTATCCCTTCAAGCAAGCAAGATCAACACAATTTCAAGGTGAAAATGAACTGGTTTTTGGCAGCAAGAAGAAGGTAACATTAAGCTAGTTTCTTGGCTATTTTGTGAAGGATCAAAGTATGGCTTTGATGTACTAATTTTAGCTAAGGTTAAAACAAAATTCAGAGAGAAGATAGAAGCAATTTCGGTGGAGGAACAACAATGAAGACAGCAGAAGCATTCTCTTTACCAACTTAGTTCTAGATGCAAGTTGTCATCCTCTTTTAATGAAATTTTTCATTTGGAATGTAAGCTATGTATCCACTCCTTAAGCTGCCATATGTCTCCTAATTATTGATTCACTTGTCATTCAATAAGTGGTCTATTTGTCAATTAATTACTAGTCCATTTGTCACTCATTTATCTATGTCAAATGACACTCAATTTATAGGCTTAGGCATCCTAATTTTTCATGTATCAATTTGTCTTGCTACTTGGAATTTTTCTTAGTCCAAATGTACATATTAATTCATCAATCTCCCAACTAATAACAATTAATTCTAAATTACTAATTGGAATCCAATCAAACTAAAAGTTTAGACATAATAATTCACAATTCACATTATGTTCATTTTACATGTTTCATACCATGGAATATGTCAATTGAGTGCATATACTATTTTTGCAATGTGTACCAAATTCATAATTGATGTTTGTAAGTTAATGATGCGCATGGGAATGAAATTCTCTCAAGGTTATTACTCATACACAATGGTCTAGGGTTCTAACCCTAAGTATGTTTTGGAAACCAAAAACTACACTCGTATTAACTTTCTTACACACACAAGGTTCATCTGGATTTTATGAGAAACTGAACTCTTTGATTGTCTCATCAAATTGGATATTCCAACTCTTAGATGCTTGCTTCAATACATAAATGGATTTTTGAAGGTTGCATACTTTTTCACCATCATTGGATATGAAACCATCGGGTTGTGTCATGTACACATCCTCGGTTAAGTTTGCATTAAGGAAAGTTGTTTTCACATCCATTTGCCATATCTCATAATCATAATGCATAGCAATGGCTAGGAGTATCCTAATGGATTTAAGCATAGCTACTGGGTTAAATGTTTCACCATAGTTAACTCCTTGTCTTTGAAAATAGCCTTTAGCTACAAGCCTAGCTTTATAGGTAACTACATTACCCTCCAGTCAGTTTTCTTCTTGAAAATCCATTTGCACCCGATGGGTTTTATCCCTCTGGGTGGGTCAACCAAAGTTTATACTTGGTATTCATGTATGGAATCCATTTTGGATTTCATAGCTTGAAGCCATTTTTCATATTTTGAACTCTTCAGAACTTCTTTATAGGTAGTAGGCTTATCGTCTTTTATAAGAAATCCATATCTCTCTAGAACATAGCGTATCCTACTTGACCTACGAACTTCTTATGTGTCAAAAGATTGAACTATTATTTCATCATTATAAACAATAATCTCGAGTTCAGACAATTGATTTGCATCTATTTGATCGTCTTAAACTTCATAAGTTCAATTTTGCTCCCACTGTCTTCTTTTAGAAGAAACTATTTCTCTAAAAGGACAACATACTTTGAAACAAACACCTTTTGTTCCAAAATATTGTAGAACTAATATCCTGTCATTTCTTTAGGATATCCTACAAACAGACACTTCTCAAATTTAGCTTTTAGTTTAGCTGACTAAATTCGCTTCACATAAGCTAGATGACCCCAAACTTTCATATAGGAAAGATGTGTTTCTTGTTAGTCAACATCTCATATGGAGTAATATCCATTGACTTTAAAGGGACTCTATTTAACACATAAACAATAGTCTCAATTGCATATCCCTAAAAGAATTTTGGCAGATCTACTAAGCCCATCATTGACCTCACCATATCCAACAACATTCGATTTCTCCTTTCTACCAAACCATTGTGTTAAGACGTGTAAGCTGGAGTCCATTGGGATATTATCCCATTATCTCTAAGATAACTTAGAAACTCTTAGCTTAAGTATTCACAACCTCTATCTAATTGAAATGTTTTAATACTTCCGCCCAGATATTTCTCTACTTCATTTCTGAATTCTTTGAACTTTTTAAAGGCCTCAGATTTGTATCTCATTAGATACAAATACCCATATTGTGAATAATCATTGATGAGGGTAATGAAGTATATGAAACCACCTTTGGCATGTATGGACATCGGACCACATGCATCTGAATGTATTAAGTCCAATAACCCAGTTGTTTGTTCACCCTTTTCCTTAAAGGGTAACTTTGTCACCTTGCCTAATAAGCAAGATTCACATGTGTCATATGATTCATAATAAAATGACCCTAAACTATCACACTTGTGTAGTTTAGTCATGCATCTCTCACTTATATGGCTAAGGCGACAATGCCATAAGTAAGATTATTTCATATTATCTCGATTTTTGTCTTTTATTGTCATTGATATTTAAAACTGGATTGTACATATCTAATATGTATATTCCATTGCATAAGGTACCTATAGCATAGAGCATTCTATTCAAACTAATAGAACAACCATTGTTACTAAAATTTAAATGAAAACCAACTTTATTAACACTATAAACTAAAATAATATTCTTTGACAATACAGGTACAAAAAAAATCTTCCAATTCTTTTACAGGTCCACTAGGAAGTGTCAACACATAAGTTCCTATGACTAATGCAGCAACTCTTGTTCCATTGCCCATACACAGGTTCGACTCTCCCTTGTTGAGTTGTCAATTATTCTTGAGGCCTTGCATATCAGTACATATGTGTGAGCCACAATTGGTATCTAATACCTATATGTTATTATTAGAAATATTATTAATATCAATAATAAACATAACTGAAGTAGATGGGGTATATGATGCCTTTTTCTGCTTCAGTGATTCCAGATAGGACTTACAATTCCTCTTCCAATAGCTATCCTTGCCACAGTGTGAGCATGTTCCATTAGGTGCAGTCTCCTTAGCTTTCTTCTTGGCCACACCTCCCTTAGGCCTTATGGAATTCTTCTTCTTTCGGTTCTTCCTCCTCAACGAGAAGAGTCCACCAACATCACTGCTTTACTGTCCTTACAAATAGATGCCTTAATTGTTTTGAGCAAGTTGATCAACTCAAGAATCGTTGGGGATATTTGGTTCATCCGATAGTTAAGTACAAACTGTGAATAATTATCAGTCAAATCAATTAGAATTAAGTCTATACTTAATTCATAATCTATCAAAAAACCTAAGGAGGCCAACCTCTCAATATAGCCATTCATCTTCAGCGCATATTGCACTGGAGATGTCCCCTTAGCCATCTTGGAGTGAAAGAGCAACCTCGATGTCTTAAACCTTTTAGACCTAGCTTGCTCATCAAATAACTGCCTCAGAAGATAAACTATGGTATGAGCATCAATAACCTCATGTTTCTTTTGCAATTATAGTGACATAGTGGCTAGCATTATGCAGCTAGCCATCTCACTATCATCGAGATGCTTTTTGTAGGCCCTCTGATCACTGTCAAAAGCATTAGCAGTAGGGGATCGTGAAGTGGTTCTTCCAAGACGTAGCCTAGTTTCTCTAACTTGAGAACTATTCTTAGGTTCCTAAGCGAATCTAGGAAGTTGGGTACAGTCAACTTATTGGCATCTATAAGTGACCATAGGTTCACACTAGTGGTTATGGTGTCGATTCTTGCAGCCTAATGTCAAAGAGAGAAATGGTGTTAGACTGTACGTAAATGCTTGTCAATTAAGACTTTAATAATATACAGCATCGCTCTCACTATTTTCTTACGAATCCATAACCCTCTATATGAATCCTAGAGAACTTATATAGAAGTTCTCCTAGTGGGTTGATATCTAATATCCCTAGGAATGACCTTAGGTTTGCCCAACAAGCAACCTTAGGTCAATCTGTAGGTATCAATCATAACAATAGTATTTATAATGCAACTATTGAATCTAGTGCTATCAATTGTTGATGTGTGCTCTCAGATTAGGCTATCAACTCTTGATTCATGTACATCTCATGTATACTACCCAACTTCACCTCTATCCATGTTGACCTTGGGCCCAACAAATCAACGCTTCTAGTTAAAATTGACCCATTAATCTAAAAATCATATTTCCATAGATCGAAAATATTCGTGTAGTGGGTTTAGGTTTACCAAACAACCTTAACTCTAAAAGAACTCTGGTTCTCACTATATTAATGGAAGGTGTTAGTTTTAATATTCGAAGTGAGGGACTTCTACTAAGGTCTCATCTAACTAGGATGATCTTGTATATTATATATATATATATATATATATAGTTACTATAACTATATGGCATGATATGGACACCACAATCATATTGGGTTTGAGTCCATAACCATCCATCATACAAGTCCAAACAATCCTAACATGCATTCTCTAATGCATCAAACTAAACACATAAGTTTTATTCGTGACAATTTATGGATCCTAAAATTTGGAAGTCGATTCAACTCCTAAATAGAATTGCTTAATAATTTTAATCTCGGCTAAATTTAATTTTGCATGTCGTTTCGCTTTGGAATTTATTATTAATCAAATTAAATTAAACTCCAATTTCCAGAAATTAATTCAAAAATTAATAAACCTTAAAATTACTTATTCGATGTCAAAACTAAACACTTTAATTTTGTCACACATTCCACTTTCTAGTCATATTAGAAAATTAAATGCTCCACTTAAAATTAATTCAAAATTAATTTCCAAAATTTCCCAAAATTTTTGAAACATCAAATCACCATTCCAAGCATCTCCAGGTCATTTCAAGTTCATCAAAATAATTTTGGAATCCCCAAAATCATCAAGATAACCAAAACTACACTTAGACACATAAAAATGACATATTTGACATGTAAAAATTTTACGAAAATCTAAGTTTGAGAAAATTCATTTTGGCATGCATAAGACATCAAAATAACACATTTTTATGACATAAAAATATTTTAAAGGTTTTGAAACTGAAACTTACACATACAAAATTATCAACCAAAACAATTCTATTAATTTCAACAAAACCGACTAGATTTGTTTACTGTTTGAAAAATTAATTAAAACCATTTTAATTAATTTTGGATA